>QEPC01014093.1:1014119-1042219 GCA_003113815.1 Sphenodon punctatus | reverse complement strand
CCCCCCCCGGGCCCCCCCCCCCTGATTGGGGGGGGGGTCCAGTCTAGCTCATAGTAAAGGGAAAGTTCCTGGCTGTGTGGATCGCATTATGCCTTTTGTTATGTGACCCTTTATGCTCCCCTAGCTTTTTTTATATTCTGCTGAACTACCAGTTTCTTTGACACTGCTGGCTTATTTTGTAAGGTGTTGGTCCTGCTCCCGTTGTATTGGTGTGAGTTTTTATATTGACATCAAATGCAGTAGGATCAGGCCTGGTCTTCATTAGCTTAAGAGTTCCTGTATGAGTCAAACTTCTATAAAACAAAAGGGAAGTACGTTGTAACTTTTAGGAGGAATCTCACCTCAGGACAACAGGAAGGTGAGTGCATTCCTGCACTGGCATGGACATCTGTCAGTCAAACCCATATTATCCTGTACACCTACCACAACAACTGCATCCTACACACTGAAAATGGGATTGCTTAGGCAGTACGGTGGCCAGTTATGCAAATTTTAGAGGACACTTTTGAGAAATACAGGTTGCAGAATTATATTGGAGACCATGCAGCCCTGCAACTTTCATAAGTGTCCTCTAAAATTTGCATATCTGGCCACACTATTAGGCAGGTGTGTTAGTTGATACTTATTTGAGTGACAGATATAATATTTGCCAGGCAGGAGAGTATGTGTGCTTTTATTTATTTATAAAGCAGTCTCTCCTTAAGGTTTCGGTATGTTTTAAATCAGACTTTTGATGCAGGATAAAGGTTTATTTGTTCCCAGCTCTTGTGGCAGGAGTGGCAGTGTCTACTATATTACAGTTATTGGTTACGTAGCTGTTTTCCTACTAACACTTCGTGTTTTGTCATTCCTGTTCCTCATACATTCATATCTTTCAGGCTAAATTCTAGGTCTGACCTTTTAACCAAGAGGATTTCTTTTCCTTTCTTTTTTCAACAAAAGCTGTCGGAAAAGATTTGAGCAGAAGGCGAATGAATAAATCTACTCTTCTCTGAAGTTGTGCATGGCTGAGGTAGAGGCTCCAGTGAATGGAGCGATTGCCATGTACAGAAGCTGAGACTTTGATCTATTTTTTCCTTTTTAGTTTTTATGGATGTGACCCTCTAATGCTTTGGCATTTTATGGATGTGACCCTCTAACGCTTTGGCAGTTCACATGCTTTGGCATTTTAAATCTTCATGTGCTGTCAGGATGGTGTGGAATGGCCAAAGTTGGCTGGACTGGGAAACTCTACACAAACATAGCAAAGTCCTTTTTGTGCTCCCACCAGCCCCCACAATTACTGTATTTAGAAGCAAAAGAAAAGTAGCATTTCCAGTTGTGTGTTAAGGCTTCAACCTACTCTCCTCCTTGCCTCTCTCTCCTTGTAGGAGAAAACCCAGTTTCTAAAGTTACATTGCCTGTAATGAGAATTGAGCAAAGAGCTCTGCACTCTTTCCTGTATCCTTCCACTGCTGGCATGTCCCTTACATGATGTGGAAGACTAGGTGGCAAACAGCTGCTTATGTTGGCTGTGTGCCACATGAGGCTTTCCCCTGTGTGAGAGAAAATCCTTGGCTCCTCTGCTAGGGCAGTTTTGTGCTTTTGTGGCACCACAAATCTGCAGGAGCTGAAAACAGAGCTTGTTGTCTTCCTGCTTGGAACAGCATTATCTGAAACAGATTATATTTCTGTTGAAAGATAAAGTATTTTAAAGTGTAATAAAAATGTTATTCTACAATGGATTATCTCGAAAAAAGGGTTATCAAGAAGTTTTCTATCATACAGTGTTGAATATCATTTAATTCTATTGATTGAGACTTCATTGGGTGATTTCAGAAGTGACGCGTTTCAATTCACCACAGTGAATCCCACCCCGGTGTGAATGGATTCACCGCGGGCTGTGGTGACGTGCGGCCCCAGCAGAAGTGACAGGATCGTGACCACCACCCGGGGGCAATCAGAGGGAACATGGGCCGGGGGAACACAACAGGCATGCAGTGAAGACGTGGACCGCGGTTCGAGCCCCAGAATGCACCACGGCTGGGGTCAATTCCTTCCACCGCAACTGCGGGTTTCCGTTCAGAAGTTACTTTTCATTCACCCCTGCCGTGGTGACCATTCACCACACTTCTGGACCTCCTCCCTCCCTGACCTCACAAAGCGTGGTTAGCTTCACCCTGGGCCACGTTTGACTGGTGAACATCTGGATGCGAGCAAACAGACATGCACGGCGCTTTCACCACCCCCCGCGTTTGACTGAGGTTGACTGGTGGACATTCACCACGTCACTTCTGAAATCACCCATTGAGTCATTAGGAAGGTAGATTTCAAGTCAGCAAGTCAAGAGGAGCTGTGTGACCTTTCACTTCACTTTGTAGGCAGAAACACTAGTTACGTGCCATACAAAGCCAGTAAATCTCTTCTGTATTTTGAAGTCTAAGGGAGGTTTAGGTGCTGTGTTGGTGCCAATGTTCTCTGCATTTTCTCAACCTCATGAATGTGTCCTTGTCTCTCCTGATGTTCATCTCCCCCTTGTCACCCCTTTCCTTGTGTCTCTTAGGTTGTAAGTCCCTTGGAGTAGGGACCTGTCTATACTGAATGTACAGTGTCAGGTACACAGCTGGTACTATATAAATAATAATAAGATAGAGACAAAGTAGTGCAAATAATTTTTTATTGGCCCAACTTCTGTTGGTGATGAAAATATGTAAGCTTTCGAATCTGAGCGCTTGCATGCTCTTGCCAACAGACGTTGGTCCAATAAAAGTATGTTTTAAGTATAAACAGATAACTCAAGTACCCACTGGATTGCCTCTACCCCAGCATTTAACACAACTTTTGTTTCACACTATGCTTTATTTATTTACATTTTTACCCCGCCCTTCCCAGATGGCTCGGGGCAGCTTACAAAACAATTAAAAACAATACATAAAAGCAGCATAAAACACAAACCTCCAGCCTTTCCTCCTCATCCGTCCCCATCCATTCCCTATCCTTGCTTGCCGAATGCCCTAACAAATAAGTTACCCAGGCTTGGGCTCAAACGAACCTCTGGGGGAAGGGAGTTCCACAACATTGAGGCAGCAACTGAGAACACCTCCCTGCGAGCCCTCATTGTACGAACAAGACTGACAGACGGTATCCACAGGGATGCGCCCCCCGCTGTTTACAGGGGCCGCAGTGGGGCATGAAAGGACAGGTGGTCTCAGATATGTGAGGCACAGACTGTTTAGGGCTTTAGTCAGCACCTTGAATTGTGCCCGAAAAACTATAGGGAGCCAGTGCAGACTTCAGAGCACAAGTGTAATGTGCTCCCAGCACATCACCTCTGAAAGGAAGGGAGCCTCCACGTTCTGCACCAGCTGCAGCTTCCGAACAGTTACCAAGGGCAGCCCCACGTAGAGCGCATTGCAGTAATCTGGCCTTGAGATGATGAAAACATGGATGGCGGTGGCCAGATATGAGTCAGAAAGAAACTCTGCTTTAGTCAGAGATGTCTACTTGGCTGTCTAACATAGGAGCAAGTGTTTTGTTTGTTCACTCAACGTAGCCACAGAGCAAACATAGATTTGCAGGAGTTTGCCGCCCAAGTGCCGTCTGCAGAACTTCTGAGCAGACCCATGGAGGAGCTAAAAAAAGATAGAAAATCAGTGTTCAGTCAGTGATATATATATAGCATTGACAGGCTAGACCTATTTGGGCCATGTTTAGGTTTTGGAGAACCATTTAAATTACTTAGATTGGTGTTTGGCTAAGAGATCTCTGAGAGTGATACACCTTTACCAAAGAGTGCTGGGTGGTTTAGTGGTGATAAACTGTTGAAACTTCAGTTGGATTTTTCATCCCAAAGACAGTGAAACCATCAGCAGCTTAGTTAATAGTGCATGCAAGGTATTGGTTCAGAGGAAAGAGTTCCACCTGCTGAACTGACAGCCCTGCATTCTGCAGTGTGTGCGTGCTTTTTTGGAGCTCTCCCATCCAGATACAGACACACGTCCGTTCTCCTGAATATTGCTGGAAGAAAGACAAGAGACTATTAGGTAGGCCACACTGTTATTCACTTAACACACCTGGAAATACCTGGTAATAACTTGTCCAGTGCAAGTTAGCCTTCCATCCATAATCCTTATCAACTGAAAGCATGTGTCAACCCTTTCCCTGCTTTATCATCTAGGAAGGATAGTCACCCCTCCAACAGTCCATGGGTTGCAGCTCCATGGCTGGGACCCCACCTCCTCCTGTTATACAAGGTTAAGTGCATGGGGAAGATGGGGACGTGCTCCTGGGCTGATCTTGACTTTAGGAGTTATAACCTCTTTGTTCATCGTTATGACATTTCAACTCCATTACTTATGGAGCAGACCCCATTATTAGAATATCCGCACTAGACTCTACCAGATAGAAGGGTACCTTCTTTGTCCTAATGGCATGTGGACAGAGGGTGCAGCCACATGAGATGTTATCCCACTTTGGGCAACATTAACATGTGGTGCAGTGAATTGTATGGCCGGCAGCCGCCAGATGTTCACCCCCCCAGGGTGGGCATCCAGTTGCTACACAATGCATCTGCTGAAAAAGGCTGGGACGCAGCATGTGGTAATGTTGCCCAAATGGGACAACAGGCTGTCTCCTGTGTGGCCGGCTCCTGCAGCCCTGCTGTGAGGCAGGGTCTGAGAATTGGGCCCAGAGGAGTGTGCTCTTCCAGGTTGTGTAATAGCTGATCAGGGCTGAGGGGTCCGTGGAGCAATGCACGTGCCCTCCCCACCCGCCAAACAGCTGATCATGGGGAGGGGAGGTTTGGAGGAGTGACCTAGGCAGTGTGTCTCAAACTGTTAATGGCAGGAGAGTGGATGCACAAAGCAGCGATGGAGAAGGCACCTGGCTTGACTGGAGAGGGGTGTGTGATTTAGTTTCCTAGGTGCTGCTGGTGGGATCTGCCTGGTGTTCCTGGAAAGCTGCTGGTGGGGCAGCCCCAGGCTGGAGGACTGGGATCCCCCCCGAGGAGACAGGAGTCCTCTCCCTGCATTTTCATGCTGACCCACGGAACAGATTACTGGGTCTTTGGAGCAAAACACTCAACTGCAGCCAGACTTTTCGAACTGCTCCTCTGCCTTCTCCTTTTGTGTTACACAGAGAGAGGAACTGGGAGCTTCAGCAGCGTGCATGCTCCTCCAGTCCCTTCTTGCCCCGATCAGCTGTCGGGTGGGAGGAGTGCATGCTCCTCCTGCCCCCAGCAGCTGTCTAGTGCAGCAGGAGTCAGGGCATCCAACCCCATGTGGCCGGCTCCTTGGCCCGCTCCTGGGCGTGGTGGGGCTGGTGATGGCTGTGGTGGGGTAGATAGATCATGTGACCTACTTTCCCCTCCAGTCCAAAGTGTGGCGGCTGCAGTTGCCTGCTCCGGGACATGCAGGGGATTGGGCCTACCCCATTTCATGTGGCTGTACCTGGTCATCCCCTCAGTGATGCTGATAGGTTACACTCTGCTTAACTAGTGAGACTTATTTGGATACATCACATGACAGAATTTTAATTTATTCTGGGGAGTGTTCATGCTCATTTTATAGCTATAGCCTGCAATCCTAAACTCATTTGTCTGGGCAGGGCCTCATTGACTTCACTGGGGCTTTGCCTGTGCAAATCAGTTTTGGATCATACCCAGGGTTTGGATCAAACTGATTTCACCCCCCTCCCCCCACTTTTTTTTCCTTTTTAATTGCGAAGAAGCAAATGGGAGACAGTTTAGGCCAGACATAGTAATTCAGAGGATATTTTTTATTGGAGCAACAACTGTTGGTGAGGCTATGTAAGCTTTCGGGCCACACAGGGTAAAAACAAACTTGATGGCTGTTCAGCTACTGCCCAACCCAACTTATGTCAGGCAGCTGCTGCAAACATGGTCTGGCTTGGGTCGGGACACAGAACAAAGGTGTACCCTGCTGGGCCGCTGGCCACACGGTTTGGGGGTGGGGAGAATGGAGAATGTGTGGGTGGCTGGCTTCGTGCCCGTGCTGCTCCTGGTGCCCCACCCTGCACCATGATAGGCAGCCATGGTGGCCAATGATCGGGCAGAGGCTAGGTCCGACATGCTGTACAGCAATCCGGGGTGAACATCTGGTCGGTGGGCCCTCAACAGATGTGCTGGGTGGTTTGTGGGCCAAACTGTGAAATGTTTTAAATACAATGAGAGGAAATCAATCCTCAAATTATAAAACAAATGCAGGTTAGGATGTATGCATAGTAAGTAATGTGGGGTTGATCTCTTGTTTGCATTTGCTTAGAAAATAGATGTCACTGTTGTGTCTGGCATAACTTTTCTTCAATTTGTGAAGTTTCCTTTTTAAGTGGAAAATTTTGACAGATATAAGAATTATTTCCCCCCTGAAATTCAAATCTTTATAGTAGTGTTACCGAATGTAAGGTGAATTGCTTTATCCACAGTAGCACACAGAGTATGTGTACTAAAAATATGAAATTAAAAACCTGTTTCTCTTCCAGCTGTTTAGCTTCACATGTAGAATTACGTATAAATGGTAGGTTTTTTTTTCATTGATGGTGTGAGATAACATATAATTGAAACACAATTTGGCTAAGTGGTGGTAGAGATTATTATTTTGACCAAATTATGGACACAATTGAAGGCAATGGCTTAACTTTCACTGACTTTATTGGTGGAGGATTTGCACCTTATGTCTTTAAAATGTGATAGATAAACTTTTTCAGACGTAGAATACAAAACCTTCCTAAGAAATACCCCAAATGTGTATCAGCCAAATCAGATTTTAATTAATTTATGTTGCAGAGAGATGCACATATTTTATTCTCTACTAGGAGAATAGTAGAATACTAGGAGAATACTCCTCTACTAGGAGAATAAAATGCATAAACGTGCATTTTTAAAAATATCCCTGCAAATTGTATGTACGTAAGCCAAAGTTATGTTTGTACAAAGGTATGTGTGCAGTTATCTGTTTTAGTGTGGGTATTTTTAATAGCAACTCCGGCTTAATAAAAAATTCAGAAGTAGAATACAAAACCTTCCTAAGAAATATCACAAATGTGTATCAGCCAAATCCGATTTTAGTTAATTTATGTTGCACAAATATGCAACATAGTTTTTTCACTTTAAAATATTGGATTTTTAAGCATTCCTGCTGTTGGATATTCATAAGAAATAGGGCACGTGTTATCTCTTTATATTTTAGCATACTGATAGTAAAAGAAGCTAGGAGGAGTGCTTTTGGAACCTCAACTGTTTTCTTTTCTCAAGCTGGGTTCCAGTTAGAATTGCCTCAGCTGCTGTGTTTTTTTTGTATGCTTTATCATGAATTGCTGCTTAACCCATGATCTGTGGAGCAGTATTTCATTTTCATGTTGGAAACAGCCAGACTATGAATTTTTTTGCTTTAGAACTGTCTAGCATTTATCCTCAGGGCAAAAAACAATTGGGCCCAATTGGAATTTTTTGGCAGTTGGATTTAGCTAATGGGAGCAGAAGATCTAAAAATAAATTGTAATCTATGTCTTGGAAAATATTTTGGCTGCAAATATTTTTTTCTAGTTTTCACTTAAAAATATTGTGACAGGAGAGACTCTTAAAATTTGCCTAATAACGGAACGAGCTGTCTATGAGAGCCTTGGAAAGGTATATTATTATTATTATTATTTATTGCAAACTTTTTAACCGTAGGCTGTTACAGTACACAGACATAGTTTATCAAAGTGGTCACCACAATTTTAAAACAATATAATCCATAGTTAAAATAAACATAAAACCAGTACGAACAACGCCCCCCCCTCAGTTCACATGCATTAGTTTGAACCAATAAATAACACTATCCCAATGTACAATATGAAATCTACCATTACGGCCATTCCATCCAAAAATTTAAAACCACTGCAAACTATAGGGAGATCGTGCCACCGGGATGTAGTTTGCTAGCAGACACCTGAAGTAAAAACAATGACACCTGGCGCAAAACCTCGGAAGAGGGATCTCTGAGTAATACTTTAACATAGGTTTCCCAGGATTTCCCAACATGGGTACCCAACAAAGGGGATAACAACCTCTCCCGTGCATCCACGTAATGGGGGCAGTCTAGCATAATATGTTTGATAGATTCTGTGTGCTGCAATTTACAAGAGCACAGGCATTCAGCCAGCGGAGTACCCCGGTACCGCCCTTCTGTCACCGCAGATGGGAAATAATTTACTCGGGCCAAAAAAACCAATCTCCTATTCATTGGTGAGAACCCAGAATCCAAATAGCCCCTAGGCACAGTTATATCTGCGCCATCCATCAAGAGAAAATAGTGGCTCAGAGTGCTACTTACTCTTACTGTCGCATACCTCTCCTGGAGGATCATATCCGACGGTCGCTGGATCACTAATCTTTTTGTCGTTTTATACCCCAGGGGTGATAATGCCTCCGGTGAGAATCCTAAGCTTTTTAATTTCCCCAGAACAATCGTCCACCAGCTGTTTACACATCTGTCTACCACCACCAATTGCGATAGGGGGGCAGCTAATTGGAACCGTAACCTAAGTCAATAATTTAAGGCACCCCTCCATATCCTCTCCTGCAGCGGGATCAACCCACACTCTATGGCAATAACCATGCCACTAATCCCTGGGGGGTGGGCAGCCAGTAGGGCCTGAACAAAGGCATCCTGCACCCTCTCCAGAAGCTTTAATTTGCCCAATGCCCAAAAATGTGCCCCATACAACAACTGAGGAATGCATTTCAGGGCAAACACTTTAATTGCGGGTGCCACAAGGGAGCCTCCTTTAGCCTGAAAAAATGATGATAGGGCTGTATTTAATTTTTTGGCCCTAGCCATCGCCACCTGGGCTTGCAAGGACCAACCCCCCGTTGCCTGGTAAAGGAGCCCTAAGTATTTATAAACCCTGGCCTGTTCAATCTCATGGGTCCTGATGAGCCACCTGTGATCAGATTTTTTTCTGGGAAAAGACCACCACTTCTGATTTTGCATAGTTGATCTCTACCAAATTTTCCCGGCAATAATTCGCAAAACGGTTTAGTGAACGCCTAAGGCCGATTTGGGTACAGGCCAAAAGCACAGTGTCATCCGCATACAGGAGACAAGGAACACCAATCTCATGAACGATAGGCGGGTGACAAATCCCCACCGGGAAATTTGATGCCAGATCATACAAATATAGGTTAAAGAGAGTGGGGGCCAGAACACTGCCCTGTTTGACCCCCCCCATCCACTTGAATCTTATTGGACAGTGCCTCTGAGTTGTTCAATCTAACCCTGATGGAGGTGTTGGTATGAAGACCCATTAACAGGTGTAACAACCTCGTATCTATGTTTAGAGCAAGCAGCTTCTGCCAAAGCCACTCCCGGGGGACCAGATCAAATGCGGCTCTCAAATCAATGAAAGCAGCATACAAGGCTTTACCCGGGCCTGCGTACTTCTGAATCAAATGCAACAAGAGAAAACAATGGTCCAAGGTTGCCCTCCCCTCCCGGGATTCAATTTGCTCAATCCCCACTATGTTCTGTGACTCAGCCCACCCTCTCATTTTAACTAAAAGGAACTTCGCATACAACTTCCCAATTGTACTAAGCAGACTAATAGGTCTGAAGTTCTTAGGGTCATTGGGAGAGCCCTTCTTAAAGATGGGCACTACAGTTGCCTCCCTGCCCCCCCATCCTCTGGGTTTTTGCCAGAAGAATTTATTCTAGTGAACAAGGTGGCTAGCACCGGAGTCCACCAGTCAATCTCTTGTTTCAGGAAGTCAACTGGTATAAAATCCCCACCAGGGGCCTTACTGCTTTTAAGCGAAGAGATCAGTTTTACTATGGGTGTTTTCAGACGTGATGAGATCACAATGAACCACACTGAATACCTACATGTGGTCACTGTGCCCTCCACGTCTGTTTGGCGGCCGCCAGATGTTCGCCACGCTGAATACCCACATGGGGTCAATTTCAACCATGCTTCCCGGGCTACTGGCGTGAAAATCAGCTGAAGCGTGGTGAAAGCGATTCCAGGTGGTCATAAAAAAAAAGTAACGTCTGGTTGGCTATCACGGCCCAGAATCCCTGGCGGGATTCCGGGTCGCGGTGAACTCGGCCAGACGCTGTGGTGGCATTGGCCTTGCCACCCACCCGTCTCCCCGGAGGGCGGGCGGCGAGGCAGCGTGGAGGGGGCGGGGCCGTGGGGGCGCACGTTGCGCCGTGTGGCCCTGCCCCCTCCCTGATTCCCTGCCAGGATCCCCGGCACGTCTGTTTGCCGTGCCTGGGTGATCCCGGCAGGGAATCTCTGGGTTGTTTTCGGGACGGGGTGAAGCCGCCCCATCACGTCTGAAAACACCCTATGTCTCCTGGGCTAACCGGGTCCCAATCATCCGAAGTGGGCAACAACACCAGAGGGTCACCCTGGCCGGAGGGGGGGCAGCATGCAAGGCCGTAAAGTGAGCCTCCCACATCTGAGATGACACCTGCAGGTGGTCCTGGGACAGCTTTTCCGTACTGCAACCCCCACCAACCCCTCTGACCATTTCCCAAAACTTCTGGGAGTTCAAATCTCTAGAAGCCCTCTCCAACAGGATCCAAGCCTGCCTATAATGGAAATACCTTTTGGACTTCAGAAGCTCCCTGTAAACCCTTCTACTAGCCACCAAATCTACCCTAATTCTGGCATTATTGGATGATCTACAGAGCTGAGAAAAACGTCTCAGCTCGGCCCAGGTGGCACGACACTCATCGTACCAATGGGGGGCAGAATTCACACCCCCTTTGACCCCTCGAGACTTCGAGGGCCAAGTGGAAAGCAGGGGTAAAAGCCAATCCAACAAATTCCGATAGGAGAGGAGTAGAACATCCGCCACATGAGTATTGGTCAGAACCTTCCTAAACTGCACCCCTTCATCCGACTGGAGCGCAGACCCCAAAGTTTGGCTTAAGTCCTCTCACCATCTCCTCCTAATAGCCCCCACACCAAACTCTGGGACACCCTGCCCCAGTAAGGACCCCATGAATGGCAGGGATAGGAGCTGAGGGAGATGATCACTGGTCAATTCCAGACCCACCTCAAAATTAGCCACCTGCGGGATAAGACTCGCCGAGACTATAATATAATCAATACAACTACTACCCAGCTTAGATATATATGTAAATTCGCCAGGATGATGGTTCCATCCCCTCCCATTCAAGGCATAAAGATCAAGATCAGCTAATAATGTAAACAGGAAGACCCCATTTTTATTCAGACCACCATCCTTCAAGTATCTAGGCATTAGTGGGGAAGGGTCTTCATCATACCAAAAAAACCCAAACTTGCTAAGTTCCTGCACCTGAGACCCCATCCGGGTATTTAAATCCCCGGTCAGCAACAGGCCAGCCTCTGGGTAAAGCCTCTGCATGGCCCCCACAAAAGAAGCTACCTCCATCCACACGTCTTCCTGATGGAGGGCGCATTACAGGGCGGGACATAAATGGCCAAAATCACGAGTGGCAAACCCGGAAGCTGCAAATAACACCTGCAGACATTTGCGCTAAAGGAGGGAGGGGGGAGGGGACTGGTTCAACTTAAATAAATGTAATAAATAAATAAAACTTTCAGAGATGAATTCATCATGCAGGCCAGTCCCCCACTTGGCCTGCCCCTAGAGGCAACCTTGGTTGCTGCTCACCAGACAACATCGTAGCCCTGAAAAACTACCTCCGCCATCAGCCAGGTTTCTTGTATTAATAAGATATCAAATTTCAGCAAGTACTGCCTGCAATCTGGGTCTAATAACTTAAGCTTCCAACCGGCCACATTCCATAAAAGGACCCTCCGAGTAGTGGTCTCACTAGGATCAGGGAGTCAATCTACTTTTGATTTAGCCAAGCCTTCCAAATTACCATCCAAATCCAGCTCCAAGGGGCCTCCTTGAGAATAACTTTTCACTACCTGGCCCCCTAGGGCCAGTCCTAAACCTCCCCCATTAGTATTAATTCCCATCGTGCTAGGGTTCCACCCCCCAAAGGGACCGGGCCAGAAAAGTCCAGAAGCAGACTCTGACCCGATCCCTTTGGCCCGGGGCGACACCCCACTCACCCTCCGCCCCCCCACCGACAATCTTAGAGCCGCCTCCTTCTTTTCCCGAGAGCCCCCAAGAGTCAATCAGTAAAGGGACTGGATTCCGCTTCTCAAGACCAATCTCCTGCTCCTCCAGTTCCCGAAATTTGGCCCATGAATTACTGAGCCGCCTGGGAGGCAACGGCCTAGGGTTCATTACATACAGCAGGCCTGGGTCCAAGTGCCCCCTAACACATATAGGATTCTCATCAGGGTTATCAAGACAATTCCTGGTAGGGTGCACTACAGACACTTCCACCTCCCTGGATAGCCTCCCCTGGTTGGCAAAACAGGGACCAAGCTATTACCCGCAGCCTCCACCCCCGATCCTCCAAACCCTACCAGGGGCCTATGCACTGTTGTTTCCTCTGAAGCCCCATTTCCTCCATGAGAGTTGCCTCCTACGAGATCCGAAAAACTCCCGGTCTGCTCCAACTGCAGCCCACCCTCGATTTCCGTCTCCAGGGTCCGGTTTACCTCCTCCACCGGTACCTCCCCCACTCTTACATCCTTTACGCTAGGACTACAATGGGGGTCCTGCAGGCCAATTAAGCAGCTCTCAGCAATCATGGCCGGGACCACGGGGCCCCCACCTGTAGGGTTGGGGCAGGGGGCCCCAGTCCCCATCGCCTGCCTGCTAGTCCTGAGCTGCTGTAACTTATTATGAACAAAGATTTTTGCCACAAACATCCCCGTATTGGACAAGCTCAGACTGACTCCAAATCACTCATGAAGAAAACTATTTCTGAAAGAGACTACTATTTTTAAAAGACTCTGGTCCCTATAAAGTACCCGTTGGTCCCTAATCTCTCTAGGGTAACATGGAACTGCAAGAAGAGCCCGAATATGGCGGGCAACCCAAAATGGAGAGGACCACCGAGGCAAAACTCCTGAGGGGAGAGGATGTACTATAATGACCACTGCCGTATTGCAGAACCTAAATTCCCACCCCCCGGCCTCCTCGCAACAGGGGACTGCGGAGAGCCGATCAACACTCCCTCCCCCCCCGCGCCAGGCCCTGGAAGCACTCGGGACATCCGGGGAGGCAGGGGCTCTCTCCAGCAAACCACCCCAGCTCTTGTTTCCCCCCCCCCACAAGCCCCCTTTCCCCTAGGCGACCCACTTCAGAGACACAATCTTCCATAGGAGGCCCATCTGCAAATCCCTGAGACTTTGTCATTCCCACCCTTATACCCTTATTATTATCCTCTACGATACGGGTAAGAATACACAGCTGAGCAAAAATATGTTGGAACGTTTTCCCAATAAGTAACGTTTGATCGGCCAAAATATGAGTCCAGTGCGGCCACCCTGCTGAGTCTTGACCCAGACCACTAGCAGAGCTACCAGCCAGAGGTTCAGTAGATGGGCTCGCCGGTGAACATGAGATGTCCCTGGCAATCATCCTCCACTTTCTGGCACCACCTCCTCCTCCCTGCTTCCGCCGGACCACTCCCCCATCCCCTGCACCGTTCATCAGGGGTGCAAACCTATTGGACAAGGGGACCTCAGCAAAGAAACCCAGAGAGTCAGGAGGGGAGGACTCCCTCTGCACAAGAGTCCGGAGGAAGTGGTCTAATTTCCTTTGTTTCAAGGGGTGTGTGTGTGTTGCAAACACCTCCCCCCAGTGTCCTTGTTCCCGGTGGGCGACATACTCTTACCCAAAAGAGGACAGTAAAATGAAGAAACGGAGAGCGCAGCCGCCCTTAGCACCTCGCTGGCGCCCAAGGTCACGCACGGCCCCCAGCTTTCGCCTCCAGCCCTGCCTCCAGTGGCTGAGTCCTAAAATAGCCGCACTGCTGCCTCCAAGCTGCAGGCTCTGCCCCTCCAATCACCGGGTGTTCTCTGCTAGCCGCTAATATCGCCACCACACCCAGCATATGCTCTGCCGGAAAAGTATATTGAAATTAACATTTTGAGGTGGCAGGTCTTGATGGGTAGCACATTGCAAGTTGTGGGAAAGACCATTGTGCCAAACCCAACCATTAAGGTTAAGGCCATATGAGAAATTAACCCATATTGGGCAACCTTAATCCACATTAGTCTGCAGTGCAGCTAATCATCAGGCCAGCACTGCCAGATGTTTGCCCAGGATGAGCGCAGGCTGGTATGCCAGAGAAGGCTGGTGACTCATTGTCAGCTACGGTTGCCCCATCTGGGCCAATGTGGGGTAAGGGGGGGGGGCACCTCTATTTGGTCGGTCCATGTAGCCCTGCTGTGAGATGAGGTCCAAGATTTGGCCCAGAGGAGTGTGTTCTCCCTGCCTGCCAAATGACTGATTGGGAGGGAGGGGAGCCTTAAAGAGCATGCATACTCTTCCTGTTCTCAGCTGATCGGGGGAGGGGTGCTGGAGGAGTGTGTGCGTGTCCAGAGGAGAGCTCTCCTCCACCTCCCCCATTAGGTGTTCAGTGGGTGGGGAGAGCATTTGTGCTCCTTTGTGCTCCCCTTCCCCAGATCAACTGTTTAGCAGGTAGGAAGAGTGTACACGTTCCTCCGTGTCCCCACTCCCCCAATTAGCTGTTTGGCAGGTGGGGAGAGTGACCATGCTCCTCCGACCCTTTCCGCACATGAACTGTCTAGCAGCAGCAGGCCCAATCCTGCAGCACAGCAAGAGTCCAGGAGTTTATCCCCGTGGTATGGAGCGGCTAGTGATGTCTCTGGCTGGACTTCTTGTTTGGACTGCCCTTCCTGCACGCCCAAAGTGTGTCCGCTGCATTCACCCTCCCCGGAGCGGGTGGGGAATCTGGCCAGCCCTGTCTTGTGTGGCTTTACCCAAAGTCATCTGACCCAAGCGAACCCTTGGAGGAACAGGATAGTTGTATTCACTCAGTGCTGCACATGATTATACACTGGCACCCAGTATAGAGTGGCATTACAGATTCTGAGAATTGTTTCTTCTGTTCTTTGTGAGGTTGTATTGTGATTTAAGCCACACAATCCACATGTAAAAGAGGAAGGGGGTTTTAATGGGGAAACAGTGGTCTAGAATTAACAAGCTCAGAAGCAATTAAGAAGTTCTCGTCTTGGGTGGGTACAGACTCTTATGACAGCTAGGTGGAGTAAGATGTGCTGAAAAGAGCTAACTCTCAGAAGACTGAAGCCTCTGTAGAAGCAACTTTGTGCAACTTCTACAAGTGTGTACCTTAAAGCTGTTGAAACGCTAGAAAGAACTCAAAGAAAATATAATTTATGTATGTAAATTAAGATCTGTGATTTGCATGATTACAATATGGTTCATTATAACGTTTGTGTTTACTACAAAATACTGGGATGACTCATGGAAGGTTACAGAATGATTCCAGTTACACAGAATATAGTAAGGGGGAGAGGACTGATGAATCATAGGGTAAAAACAAACGTGATTCTGGCCAGCTGGCGACTGACCCAAGTCAGACTGCTGTGGCAGACCTAGTCTGGCCTGAGTTGGGGTGCAGAACAAACATGCGTCCCGCTAGCCACACAGCCTGTGGGTGGGGAGAATGGAGAATGTGCGGCCACCCAGCCCTGCTCACGGTTCCCCACCCATTGCCATAATGGCCAGTCATGGTGTACTTGGCCTGGGCCAGCAGACTGGCCTGAAAACGAACATGGAGCCCTGATGTGGCCTGCTTTGGCTAGATAGGACATAGACTGTGTCGGACTGTGATCCAGGATGTCTCTGGGATCTCTGCACCAAGGAGAAACCCTTCCCACCACAGTGTAGGTGCCAGGGTCTTGTGCTCTATGCAGAAGGCTTACTGCAGGCAGAGATATTAGTTTCATCCTGTAGATTCCCAGGTTCAGAGCAATGTGGAGGAAAGGAGGAGCTAATTAACCCCTGTTTCTCACTGCTCCTGGGAACACAAGTGAACAGAGGCAGTTACTCTGGAAGAAGTCCCTATATTTGGCACACTTGGCTGAACATGTGAATGGATGTCTAGATGTCTCCATCACTTGAAAACTCTATATCAAAACTAAGCGTGTCTCCAAAAGATACGCTCTAGCTGCTCAGCCAATCCTACAACCACTTACAGGCAGATACTCCCACTGAACTCAGTAAGACTTGTATATGTAAGGATCAGGCATTGGTGAGGAAATTACTGGTGAAATCCTGTGAGCTGTGTGTTTCAGAAAGTCAAGACGGATAAAGCATAAACTCTTTTGGTCTTAAAACAGATGGATCCTATATGCATATTCTTACTGTAGTCTGTGAAACCTTACTATTATTTAATATTATTTAGTATTTGCAGAGTTTACTCACTGAGTAGAGTTGAATGATAAAAATGATTTTAAAAGTAAGAAATTAAAGTTAAATTACCTCCACGCTGTTTTATTAATTATACAATTTTATACCCTGCCCCTTCTGCAAAGCAGCTTGGTGTGGCTTACAATTTAAATTTACAATCCTACCGCTTCTCCCTCCTCAGCATTGCTAAGATCCGCCCTTTTCTGTCTCTCCTCTTCCAAAACTCTCATCCATGCCCATGTCATCTCACGCCTCGACTATTGTAACCGCCTCCTTGCTGGCCTTCCCCGCTCTTACCTTTCTTCCCTCGTCTCTGTTCAAAACTCTGCTGCCAGGATCATCCACCAAGCCCGTCGCTTTGACCATGTGCAGCCTCTCCTCTCCTCTCTCCACTGGCTCCCCCTTCCTGAACGTATTCTGCACAAGCTCCTTGTCTTCACCTACAAAGCCCTTCATAACCTCCCTCCCCCCTACCTCTCTACCCTGATCTCCCTCCGAATCCCTTTTCGAGCACTCCGCTCCTTTTCCATTCCCTCCCTCGCCTCCTCTGCTCCCCCAACCACCTTTGTCCCTTCTCCCTCGCTGCCCCACATGCCTGGAACTCCCTCCCTGCCCTCATCCACCTTGCCCCCTCCCTTTGTACCTTCAAATCCCTCCTCAAAACCCACCTCTTCCGCTCTGCCCTTCCAAACTCCTGCTAANGGGGGGCACCTCTATTTGGTCGGTCCATGTAGCCCTGCTGTGAGATGAGGTCCAAGATTTGGCCCAGAGGAGTGTGTTCTCCCTGCCTGCCAAATGACTGATTGGGAGGGAGGGGAGCCTGAAAGAGCATGCATACTCTTCCTGTGCTCAGCTGATCGGGGGAGGGGTGCTGGAGGAGTGTGTGCGTGTCCAGAGGAGAGCTCTCCTCCACCTCCCCCATTAGGTGTTCAGCGGGTGGGGAGAGCATTTGTGCTCCTTTGTGCTCCCCTTCCCCAGATCAACTGTTTAGCAGGTAGGAAGAGTGTACACGTTCCTCCGTGTCCCCACTCCCCCAATTAGCTGTTTGGCAGGTGGGGAGAGTGACCATGCTCCTCCGACCCTTTCCGCACATGAACTGTCTAGCAGCAGCAGGCCCAATCCTGCAGCACAGCAAGAGTCCAGGAGTTTATCCCCGTGTGGCTGGACCCGTGGTATGGAGCGGCTAGTGATGTCTCTGGCTGGACTTCTTGTTTGGACTGCCCTTCCTGCACGCCCAAAGTGTGTCCGCTGCATTCACCCTCCCCGGAGAGGGTGGGGAATCTGGCCAGCCCTGTCTTGTGTGGCTTTACCCAAAGTCATCTGACCCAAGCGAACCCTTGGAGGAACAGGATAGTTGTATTCACTCAGTGCTGCACATGATTATACACTGGCACCCAGTATAGAGTGGCATTACAGATTCTGAGAATTGTTTCTTCTGTTCTTTGTGAGGTTGTATTGTGATTTAAGCCACACAATCCACATGTAAAAGAGGAAGGGGGTTTTAATGGGGAAACAGTGGTCTAGAATTAACAAGCTAAGAAGCAATTAAGAAGTTCTCGTCTTGGGTGGGTACAGACTCTTATGACAGCTAGGTGGAGTAAGATGTGCTGAAAAGAGCTAACTCTCAGAAGACTGAAGACTCTGTAGAAGCAACTTTGTGCAACTTCTACAAGTGTGTACCTTAAAGCTGTTGAAACGCTAGAAAGAACTCAAAGAAAATATAATTTATGTATGTAAATTAAGATCTGTGATTTGCATGATTACAATATGGTTCATTATAACGTTTGTGTTTACTACAAAATACTGGGATGACTCATGGAAGGTTACAGAATGATTCCAGTTACACAGAATATAGTAAGGGGGAGAGGACTGATGAATCATAGGGTAAAAACAAACGTGATTCTGGCCAGCTGGCGACTGACCCAAGTCAGACTGCTGTGGCAGACCTAGTCTGGCCTGAGTTGGGGTGCAGAACAAACATGCGTCCCGCTAGCCACACAGCCTGTGGGTGGGGAGAATGGAGAATGTGCGGCCACCCAGCCCTGCTCACGGTTCCCCACCCATTGCCATAATGGCCAGTCATGGTGTACTTGGCCTGGGCCAGCAGACTGGCCTGAAAACGAACATGGAGCCCTGATGTGGCCTGCTTTGGCTAGATAGGACATAGACTGTGTCGGACTGTGATCCAGGATGTCTCTGGGATCTCTGCACCAAGGAGAAACCCTTCCCACCACAGTGTAGGTGCCAGGGTCTTGTGCTCTATGCAGAAGGCTTACTGCAGGCAGAGATATTAGTTTCATCCTGTAGATTCCCAGGTTCAGAGCAATGTGGAGGAAAGGAGGAGCTAATTAACCCCTGTTTCTCACTGCTCCTGGGAACACAAGTGAACAGAGGCAGTTACTCTGGAAGAAGTCCCTATATTTGGCACACTTGGCTGAACATGTGAATGGATGTCTAGATGTCTCCATCACTTGAAAACTCTATATCAAAACTAAGCGTGTCTCCAAAAGATACGCTCTAGCTGCTCAGCCAATCCTACAACCACTTACAGGCAGATACTCCCACTGAACTCAGTAAGACTTGTATATGTAAGGATCAGGCATTGGTGAGGAAATTACTGGTGAAATCCTGTGAGCTGTGTGTTTCAGAAAGTCAAGACGGATAAAGCATAAACTCTTTTGGTCTTAAAACAGATGGATCCTATATGCATATTCTTACTGTAGTCTGTGAAACCTTACTATTATTTAATATTATTTAGTATTTGCAGAGTTTACTCACTGAGTAGAGTTGAATGATAAAAATGATTTTAAAAGTAAGAAATTAAAGTTAAATTACCTCCACGCTGTTTTATTAATTATACAATTTTATACCCTGCCCCTTCTGCAAAGCAGCTTGGTGTGGCTTACAATTTAAATTTACAATCCTACCGCTTCTCCCTCCTCAGCATTGCTAAGATCCGCCCTTTTCTGTCTCTCCTCTTCCAAAACTCTCATCCATGCCCATGTCATCTCACGCCTCGACTATTGTAACCGCCTCCTTGCTGGCCTTCCCCGCTCTTACCTTTCTTCCCTCGTCTCTGTTCAAAACTCTGCTGCCAGGATCATCCACCAAGCCCGTCGCTTTGACCATGTGCAGCCTCTCCTCTCCTCTCTCCACTGGCTCCCCCTTCCTGAACGTATTCTGCACAAGCTCCTTGTCTTCACCTACAAAGCCCTTCATAACCTCCCTCCCCCCTACCTCTCTACCCTGATCTCCCTCCGAATCCCTTTTTGAGCACTCCGCTCCTTTTCCATTCCCTCCCTCGCCTCCTCTGCTCCCCCAACCACCTTTGTCCCTTCTCCCTCGCTGCCCCACATGCCTGGAACTCCCTCCCTGCCCTCATCCACCTTGCCCCCTCCCTTTGTACCTTCAAATCCCTCCTCAAAACCCACCTCTTCCGCTCTGCCCTTCCAAACTCCTGCTAACCATCCACACCCAGGATTATCCCCCACCCATTATCTGCAAACTCCCGGTGTACTGTAACCAAACCAAAAACATGTACCTGAGTTCTCGTATTCTCATGAATTATTATTATTATTTTTTTTAAAATTAAATTTATATCCCGCCCCTCTTGCCCACAGGGCAGCCTGGTGCAGCGAACAACATTCATTAAAACATTAAAACAATATAAAATTTTAAAACAATTTACAATTTAAATTTAAAAATACCCCAATATGTGGGGAAAGCACCCATCCCTGCCCCCACCCCACCCCTACCCCTCACCAAAAGCCTGACGGAACAGCCAGGTCTTACATATATGCCGAAACAGCAGGAGAGTGGGAGCCAGCCAAGCCTCCTCCGGCAGCGAATTCCACAGCACAGGGGCGACCACCGAAAAAGATCTAACATCGGTGGCCACCCACCTCACCTGGGGAACCTCCAAAAAGGCTCTCACGGATGATCTCAAGGGTCACATGGGGAGTGAGGCAGTCCCGCAGGTAAGCAGGGCCTAGGCCGTGAAGGGCTTTAAAGGTTAAAACCAGCACCTTGAACCTGGCCTGGTGCTTTATAGGCAGCCAGTGCAGAGCCCAGAGCACTGGTGTCATGTGCTCCCTGTGACCTGCCGACGGGCCGCGGCATTCTGCACCAGCTGCAGCCTCCGGACCAGCTTCTCGGGCAGCCCCACGTAGAGCGCGTTGCAGTAATCCAGCCTCGAGGTGATGAAGGCATGGATGACAGTGGCGAGGTCGGAGTCTGAGAGATACGGCCGAAGCCGCCGGACAAGATGTAACTGCCGAAACGCACTCCCCGCCACGGCCACAACCTGAGATTCCAAGCTGAGCCGCGAATCAAGGAGCACACCCAGACTCCGCACTTGAGACACCATGGGGGGGCGAACCCCCCCAACAAGAGGAGATTCAACCACCCCCAGGCTCCCCAAGCCCTCGCCCACCAACATCACCTCCGTCTTGTCAGGATTCAGTTGCAGATGGCTCAACCTCATCCAAGCCCCCACAGCTGACAGGCACTGGGAAAATAAGGAGACTGCATGGCCTGGGTCGGTGGAAAAGGAGAGGTAGAGCTGAGTGTCATCAGCATACTGATGACACTGCATGCCCTGAAACCCCCTCACGATCTCCCCTAACGGCTGCATATAGATGTTAAACAAGAGGGGGGACAGAATGGCACCCTGCGGGACTCCACACGTGAGGTCCCGGGGGGAAGACGTACACTCCCCCAAGACCACCCGGTGAGTTCTCCCGGCCAGGAATGAACGAAACCAGTCCAAGACCGTTCCGCCAATTCCAGCACGGTCCCGCAGGCGAGTCACCAACACCTCATGATCGACTGTGTCGAATGCAGCCGAAAGGTCTAGCAGGACCAGTAAGGTCTGACGACCCTGGTCCAACGCCAGACGGAGATCGTCAACCAAGGCCACCAATGCCGTCTCCGTACCATACCCAGGCCGAAACCCAGACTGGGAGGGATCAAGGAAACCGATGTGGTCCAGATGCTCCTGGAGCTGTCGTGCCACAGCCCGTTCAATAATCTTCCCTAAAAAGGGAAGATTAGAGACCGGCCGATAACTGGCAGGAGCATCAGCGTCAAGAGATGGTTTCTTGAGCAGGGGTCTAACCACAGCCTCTTTTAGGCAGTCAGGCACCCTGCCCTCCCGAAGGGAGGCACCAACCACCCCAGCCAACAACGGCCGTAACGTCTCCTGGCTGGCTTTCACCAGCCAGGACGGGCATGGATCTTGCTCACAAGTAGTGGCACGAACAGATCCCAACAAGGAATCCACATCGGCAGGCGACACCATCTGAAACCGATCCCACAAAACAGGACAGGACGGGGCATCCATAGCCCCAAGATGATCCTCTGCAATAACTGTGGTGCCAAAATCGTGGCGGATGCGAGCGATCTTATCTACAAAGTACTCGATAAACCGGTCACAGCGGTCACTGGATTGCTCCAGGTCCAGGCGGAGGCAGGCAGGACTGACCAAGCCTTTCACCACCCGGAAAAGCTCCGCTGGACGTGACTTTGCAGATGCAATAAGAGCAGCAAAGAACTGCTTCTTTGCTGCCTGCACCGCCACAGCATAAGCCTTTAAACTGCTCTTATGCTGCGATCGATCATACTGGTCGCGAGTCCGGCGCCACCGTCGCTCTAACCGCCTGCTCTCCCGCTTCAAACACCGCAGACCCTCAGTAAACCAAGGAGACCTGCGGGAGACTCGAGAGGGCAGCGGACGCCTGGGAGCCACCCTGTCTATGGTCTCGGCCAACAAGGTGTTCCAGAAGGCTACGAGATCATCGACAGAGCGGGTGTCAAGGTCCAGGGGAAACTCCCCCAGAGCATTCCGGAACCGATCCGGTTCCATAAGTCTCCGGGGGCGGACCGATCTAATAGGTCCTGCACCCTGCCGGGGGCTATCGTGCGCCAGGATGCACGTCTTAAGGAGGTAATGGTCAGACCATGACAAAGGCTCTACAGCCTTAACTCCTACTAACTGACCCCCCGCCTCAAGGCCGGTGCAGAAAACCAAATCCAGTATATGTCCCTCCTCATGTGTGGGGCCACAGATGATTTGGGACAGGCCCATGGTTGTCATGGAGGCCATGAACTCATGTCTCGCTTCTCCAAGATCGGTGTCAGTGTGGATATTAAAGTCCCCCAGGACCACCAATCTAGGGGTCCGGAGGATCACATCTGACACCAGATCAGCAAGAGAATGTAGGCATGCTGCTGGGCAGTTGGGTGCACGGTACACCAGCAGCACCTTGTGGGGTTCGAGGGGGGGCGGAGCGACGAACCCCACGGGGAAGAAGGGAAGGATGGAGCAAGAGGGGAAGGGACACTGTGACCCCTGCCCAGGGCCTGCCCTGGGGAGAAATTGCATTGCCTGAAAAAGATCCCTCAGGTTTTTATGCGGCGGTATGGAGGAACTAGTTGCTCCCCACCAAGATCATCACTGGGATGCAGGCCAAGTCGTTTTCCCAACCAGGGAATGCCCCTTTATAGCAGGATCCACACACGTGGGACTCGGGGCCCCCGAGGGAGTGACTAGGACGTGTGGGGGGTCGGCCGTGCTGGACACCCCGGTGGGGGGCGGGGGGAGAGGGACAGGACCACCCCCACACAGAGACTCCTAGGGCACCACGTTCAGGCAAGGGGGAAGGGTGCAAACACTTACAATTATCCACAGGGGTCACTCACTCGCACAGTCTCTCTCGCTCTCGCACTCGTTGTCACTCTCAGAACCAGGCAGGGGGAAAACACAGTCGCAAAGGAACAAGGGCCGGTCTCACGGGCAAGCTCTGATCACCAGCACAGGAGCGTGGTTTGCTCCTTCCTTATGAAGGCTGAGCTGACATCTGCCCCCGCAGGGGCGCTGAATGGCACAACGGCATCTGGGGGGGCGTGGTCGATGACCAGACGTTGAAAGGGGGTGTGGCTGGCCCTGCGGCTTCCCCTGCGTCCTGTTGCAACGCTTCTGGGGGCGGGGCTGCAGGGAATGGTGGCGGTGTCGGCGTAGGGAGGAAGCGCTGTCCTGATGACGTCGGCCACGGGGAGGCTGTTGGTGAGGGAATCCCCGGCGGGGTTGCTGGTTCTAGTAGTCGGGGCGCTGGGGGTGTGTGTGGCTTGAGCCGGATTCCCCCTTCCTCCCTTGTGCTGCGAGGGGGTCGGCCCTGCCTCCGAGGTCTGCCGGCCTTCCGCTGGAGCACGTGGTGCTTCAACCCCCATCTCCTCAGGCCCCAGGGTCTGACAGTACCCCCCCGTCCAGGCGGCCGTTGTGGGGAGGGCGTTGGTTTGGCCGGATGCAGGGTGTGAAATCGGCGAAGCAACAGTGGGGAATGGACATTGGTGGCCGGTTCCCAGGAATTCTCGTAGGAGTCGTATCCCTTCCATTTGACCAAGTATTGGAGGCGTCCCCGACTACGGCGTGCGTCTAATATCGCTTGCACTTCATATTCGGGGTCCTCGGTGCCAAGAACAGGCACCGGGTCTGGTTCAGGCGGGGGATGTCAGTTTCCAGTGGGTTTTAACAATGAGACATGGAAGGTGGGATGTATATGATAACGGGGGGTGGGGGGAGAGGTAGGGTCACGGTGTAGGCCACGTCATTAATTTTTCGGCTAATGGGGAAAGGTCCCATGAAGCGATAATCCAGCTTGGAGGATGGTCTAATGGATGGATAGTGGCGCCGATCCACCCACACGAAGTCTCCGATATTAAAGGTGGGGGCCTGGAGACGTCGACGATTGGTATAAGTTTTGTAGCATTGCCGGGCCTTCTGGAGGAAGGTTCGTGCCGCGACATGGACTTGTTGGATGTGGGTTACCAAGGCGCCCGCGGCCGGGATCTGGGACAGCACTACATCGGGGGTACAGATGCGTGGCTGAAATCCGTACGTGACAAAAAAGGGAGAGGCTGCTAAAGATGCATTTAACGTGTTGTTATAAACAAATTCGGTGAGCGGAAGCAGTTCACACCAGTTGTCTTGCAATTGATCCACATAGCACCGAAGATATTGCTCTAGGGTTTGATTCATGCGTTCCACTTGCCCGTTTGCTTGGAGGTGATAGGCTGTAGTTAAGTTTAGACGTATTTTAAGGGCATGTAACAGGGCCTTCCACAACCTAGAGGTAAACTGCGTGCCTCCATCAGAAACAACGTCAAGAGGAACCCCGTGCAGGCGGATAACATTTTGTAGGAGCAAGTCCGCCGTTTGTTTTGCTGTGGGTAATACTTGACAGGCCGCAAAGTGTGGGAGTTTAGTAAAGTGGTCAATGACAACAAAAATGGTGGTTTGGTTCTGTGACGGGGGGAGGTCAACAATAAAGTCCATGCCAATGCGATGCCAAGGTGCCTGTGGCATGGGGGCCAAGTGTAATAACCCGATTGGTTTTCTTCTGGGAATTTTTGTTTTAGCACAAACATCGCAAGCGTGGACATATCGCTCCGTATCCGCCCGCATGGCTGGCCACCAGAAGTGCCTTTGTAGTAAGTCATACGTCCGTTTCACTCCTGGGTGTCCTGCGAGGGGGGCATCATGATGACTCCACAGGGCCTGGTTTCGTGCTTTCAAAGGGACCATGATTTTTCCGTGGTGAAGTAGAGTCCTTGTCACGCGTCTACTTGTTGGCTTCGGAGGAGCGGTTGCTCTGCTGGCGAAAACTGCTGCAGTTGGGTGTGGGACAAACTGGCGCCAGCCGCTGTATAGGATTTTCTCCTCCAGAGATTTGGAGAGGGCATCTGCAAATATGTTTTGCTTTCCTTGGCAATACTGAATCTGGACCGAGAACTGGGAAAAGAACAAGGCCCAGTACCCATGTTGTGCGTTGGCAATCTTTACGGATTGCAAGTAGAGGAGATTCCTATGGTCGGTAATTACAAGTACGGGTAGCCTGGCCCCTTCTAGGTAGTGACGCCAGGTAGTGAAGGCGGCCTTGATGGCCAGTAATTCTTGATCCAAAATGGTGTAATTGGTCTCGGCACTGGTGAGTTGCAGAGAGTAGTAGGCGCATGGTAAAAGGACTTGCTCCGTGGGCTTTTCCTGCAAAAGAATTGTTCCTATGACACTGCTGGAGGCATCTGTTTCCACTACGAAGGCCTTGTCGAAGTCAGGAAAGCGTAACAAAGGGGCCCGCGTGAAGGCGGTTTTCAGGGTCTCGAAGGCTTGTTGATGGTCCGCTGCCCATACACAGGGCACCCCTTTTCGCAGGAGCTTTGTCAATGGTTCAGTGACTGTGGCGTACTGCGGGATGTATTGGCGGTAATAGTTGGTTGTTCCCAGAAAGCGCTGTAGGGCCTTCACCGAGGGGGGAGGTATCCAAGTCAAAATGGCCTTCACCTTGGAGTCGTTCATTTTCAGGCCGTCGGGAGAGATGACAAATCCTAAAAGGGCAATGGTGGAGGTATGGAAGGCGCACTTCGACATTTTACAAAACAACCGGTGTTTTCGAAGTTTGGCTAGCACGTTCTGTATGTGACTCACGTGCTCCGTTTCTGACCGTGAATAGATCAGGATATCATCCAGGTAGGCAGTCATGTACACGTCTAGGACCTCCCGCAGTACTTCATTAATGAAGTGCTGAAACGTAGCGGGGGCATTGGCAAGACTAAATGGCATTACCAGGTACTCGAAATGTCCATATCCTGTTCGAAATGCGATTTTCCACTTGTCCCCCACACGCATTCGTACTAGGTTATAGGCCCCTCTAAGGTCCAGTTTGGTGAACGCCCGCGCTCCCTGCAGGTGATTCAGCAGTTCCGGGATTAATGGGAGGGGGTATCGATTTTTGACCGTAATCGCATTTAACTCCCGGTAGTCGATGCAGGGTCGTAGCCCCCCATCCTTTTTGGGCACAAAGAAAAGCGGAGCTCCCGCCGGGGAGGTGGACGGGCGAATGAACCCCTTTTGGAGATTTTCATCGATGTAGGTCTTTAAGGTCCGGAGTTCGGGTCCAGAGAGCGCGTAAATTCGACCATAAGGGGGTTGCGTACCGGGGAGAAGTTCGATCGGACAGTCGTATGGTCGGTGTGGGGGAAGCACAGTTGCCTCCTGTTCATCGAAAAGGTCCGCATACGCCTGGTAGCATCTGGGCAGCCCCCCGATTGGGGTGGCGGGTATGGTGGCACACAACGGGAGTTGTTGCCTAGTGTCTGCGGTGGTGGCCCCCGGCGGCCCTGAGACTCGTAGTAGGTGGGTCTGCCAATCGATGGTGGGATTCCATTGCTCCAGCCATGGGAGCCCTAGAACAATGGGGAAGATTGGGGTGCAGACATCTAGCTGCACTGGTTGGGTACATCCCTGGATCATTAGCGGTAAGGGGGGGATGTCTGGAGGGTGATGGGTCCTGACACCAGCGGGGATCCGTCAATGGAGTGGATAATCTCTGCTGGCTCTCGTGGTTGTTGTGGAATCTGGTATCGCCAGAGGTACCCTGTGTCCACAAAATTCCCCGAAGCCCCTGAGTCTGAGGCCCCACCCTACCAGGGTGTGCGTGGGGCTTAATCCCAACATGATGGGGATTTGTAAATGAGGACATCGTCCCCGCTGGGGGCGCATGGAGGGGCTTACTGCAGGTAGGGGTACAAGCTCACGGCTCAGAATGCCCCCTATACATCCCGAGCGGTCGCATTTCCCGTCTCTCTTCGACTTTTCAGGAGAGCGGGACAATTGCGGGCGAAATGGGAAGATTCCCCGCAGTAGAAACATAAGCGTGACGTCCGCCTACGTTCTCGCTCCGCCGCCTTTAGGGGCCCCCGAGAAGCCCTGACCTGCATGGGTTCAGTGTCGTCCTTGTGCGGTAGCTCCACACGAAAGGCTCCTATTGGGAGAGGGCGCAGTGGTGGTCCCTGGGGGGGTCTCGGTCCGTCGTTCACATCAACGCTCATTTAGCCTTTCTTTGATTTGTATGGACAGGGTGACCAGTTCCCCCCAGGTCTTTGGTACGGTGCCATAGACCAGCTGGTCTTTAATCTTATCATTCAACCCCCGCCAAAACATCACCCGTAGGACATTGTCCGGCCAGCCTAGGTCCACTGCCACTTGCTGGAATCTGGTTACGTACTCCAAGAGGGGGTCCTTCCCCTGTTTCAGGGTCGTGATCACAGTTTCCGCCTCTTGAATTCTATGGGGGTAATCATACAGGAATTTAAATTCCTTGATGAAGTCATCGTAATCCTCCAGCAATGGGCTATTGCTGGTGAGGAGCGGGGTGGCCCAGGTCAAGGCGTGGCCCTCCAACAGTGCAATCACAAAGGCCACCTTTCGGGCATCGGTATCATACGTGCGGGGTTGCATTGTGTGAGCTGACTTTTAAAACCCAAGAAACCCCCTGAACTGTCGCCTATCCCCCATAAATTTGGAGATACAGGGCCCCTTTGGTTCTCGGGGCCTCAAGGTCGCACCATCAGTCCCGGCCAGGGGTGGGGGAATCTACCAGCGAGGAAGCTTCCCCGCCTCGCTATTCCTTGAGGTCCTTCACCTCCATGGCCAGGGATTGCACCGCATGGGCCAACTCCTGCTCTTCGCTAGGACCTGGTTCATAATGATGGGTATGGTGCTGGTGATACTGTGGGGTTCGAGGGGGGGTGGAGCGACGAACCCCACGGGGAAGAAGGGAAGGATGGAGCAAGAGGGGACACTGTGACCCCTGCCCAGGGCCCGCCCTGGGGAGAAACGGCGTTGCCTGAAAAAGATCCCTCAGGTTCTTATGCGGCGGTATGGAGGAACTAGTCGCTCCCCACCAAGATCATCACTGGGATGCAGGCCAAGCCATTTCCCAACCAGGGAATGCCCCTTTATAGC
>QEPC01014093.1:988261-1010675 GCA_003113815.1 Sphenodon punctatus | reverse complement strand
GTATAAGTAAAAGGCCCACCTGAACCCAAAGAAACACTACCAAGGAAAAACGTTTTGTAACCACAGTTTAATGTTTACAATGTTATAGCCACAGTTGAATGTTTGAATTTGTTTACAATGTTATATAAAATAAAAGAAAATTATTTTATTTTTTTTAAAAAGAAAGTTCGAGTTTCTGACTGTACTGTGCTGATCTCCGGCCCTCTTAAAATCAGACTGTTTGAGGTATCTGAAGCTGAGTATCTAAAATCACTAATCACCTTTGCAGAATTGATTTATTATTATCATATCATGTGTGTCTGAGCTAGACTGGCTAGCTTTGAGCTGGGAAGTGGGAATTCTTTCTATGCATCAGATGTTTTGTACAGAGCACTGGATAGGCACATAACAAGCTGAGGGAGTCAGACCAAAGGTCCATCTTAGCCCAGTATTGTCACAATCACAACCAGAAATGGCAGCAGGGTTTCAAATCCAGGTATCTGACAGAGGCCTCACCCAGGCATGCTACCAGAGATCCTGAATCGGAGATGATGGGGATTGAATTTGGGAACTTTATACATGCAAAGCATGCGCTCTACCACCCAAGTCATGGCCCACCCTGTTTTTTAATTTCCTGCACCATTCTGTGTCTTGCTACAAAATTTGCTGTGTATAAATATCTTTTAATGTAAAGATAATTTAAATTGATGTGTGTGCACACGAGAGAGAGCAAGATAAATTCTTTGTCAAGTAGCACTGGATCCTGATTTAATTTAACTTCATTACTGCATTGTGCGGGCTCCACTGACAGCAAAGTCAAATCAACTCCTTAAATTAAAGCAAATCCATACCAAAAGAAGAAACATCATATAACTCTTGTTTGAAAGTTCTATTTAACTTAGAGATGAACAGCCATTGAGGCACTTAAACAATCATTAAACCTGGCCAGTTCCAGCACATTGCCATCATGGCTATCCAAACCTGTATGAGAGTTCTGAAGGGAAAAAAGTCAGATGTTCAGAACCCAGTCTTGTCATTTGAGAGATGGTCATTGGGTTTGTCCCATTTTTGTACTCATCTGCATCCAGCAATTCTGTATGACAGAGGAAAAAATAGAGAAACATGAGGCAAAGAGATAACGGGAGCGCAAGAACTGAAAAAAGAGAAATGATTTTGCTTCCAGTGGAGTATAATGAAAACGAATCAATGCCCAGTTGCCCAGTGTACACTCTAGCCACACTTTTAAAATTGCCGGGCCCTGTGGTAAGGCCAGCCCTGCTGGTAGGGCTGGCTTGCAAGCATTGGTGCCTGGGTGGGGGTCGGGTGCCCCTTAGGAAACCCGAAATCTAGGGTGGAAACTCTCTGGATTTTGGGTTTCCCTGAAAGGGGCATTTTCATCACAATTTGGGTTTGTTAGAACCTGAACTGCACACTCCTACCCACTACATCTCTTCCACTCTCCCACCTTCCCTTGCACACATGCACATATTCATGCTGTCTCTCTCTCCACCCACCCCTCTCCCTTTCTCTGTCCCTTTCACACACAGTAACCACACTGACTCTTTTGCACACGCAGCACTTGCATTGTATATCTTTTCCCCTCTCTTTTTGCTTCCCTTGCATGCTGTGCACACACGCTCATATTTCCTTTCTCTACCCACACTCCCTAAGATGCATATACACCTACACTGTCATTCTCCTTCCGAGCCCTCCCCCCACACTTCATCTCTCCATCCTCTTGCACACATGCACTCATGCACTGTTCACTCATGCACTGTTCCGCCCTCTCACATTTGCTGAAGATGGTTGCAGACCCCTCTCCCAATATCATCTTGAAAGTGTGGACAGGAGGTGGGGTGGGACCTTACTACTTATCCCCAGCAACTACTCCTGCTGTCCCCATGCAGGAAGCATTGGGAGGAAGTGCAGGAATGCCTCAAGCAACATGGTGCACTTGCTGTCCCCTCCTAGCACTGATATTGCAAAAGGCAGTGGCAATAAAGTCAAAGCTGTTGCTACTGCCACTGCTGCTCAGTTCCTCTGTGACTTCAGTCGCTGGTGTCCTGACCCTGTCTGGGTTTGCAACCCATGGTTTGGCAACCCTTGCTATTGAAAGTATTACCAATAACAGCATAGATAACCAAAAGTGAAATATTTGAAAATCTAATTAATTTTTCAGTAATAATTCTTTAATATTGTTTAAAGCCACTGTAACAGGGCAGAGTCCCTATGAGTAACTGGCCCTTTAAGGAGGTGCATCTTCAGGGCTAATAGACCAAGTGGGGGTAGAGCCAGCCCAGAGTTAAAAGCGGAGCTAGAGAGCTCAGATATAAAGGGGGTGTTGTGGAGGAGACAGGAGCTCTGTCTTCTGCATAATGAGCCCTGGTGTGGAGGAGGAGGGTGTTGGAGGAGTCAAGAGGACTAAGGGATGTGTACCAGAGATGGGACTCTTGAGAGTCAGAGGGTCGTTACCTGGCCCGGGACTGAACATATTGTATATTAGGGTAGTGGAGGACTGAGCACAGAAATAAATAAATGTGAACTAAAGGCTAATTCCTTGCATGAGCTTGGGTCATTGAGGGCCAGATCCTGTGGGCATTTAACCTGGGTCAAGCCCAACCTGCTAGAGTAATCTTGCAGTCAATTTCACATTCAGGTTCTTTATCCTCTAATACAATCTTTTCTTACTGGAATTTAAAAAAACAAAAGCAAAATTAGCAACACAAAACAAGTATTCCTGTTGGTCTTAGGCTGTGTAATGAAACTATCCTTAAATAATACAAATTGTTTACAAATCAGGGTTTCTGTCTTGTTAAATGTTAAGCCGGCTGCCCAGCCGCAGTTGCAACAATTTTCAATGAGGAATATCTGGCTTCTTAAGGAAAAATAAAAACAAAAACAAACAAGTAGTTCCATGCAGCAAGCACCCAAACTAAGGAAGCCTGTTTCTTAAGGGGAAGGAGAGGGATGGATAGGAGTTTTTGGCTACAAAAGGGCCGTATCTCCCCTCATCTACTGTTCAGAATTTTGAGTGTCTACTTACCTTTGGACCTTTTGCCCATTTACCAAATTTGGTTGAAATTGGTCAGAGGAATAAAAAATTTGCAACGAATTATTGGGAAACGGTATTCAGTGTAAACCAACAAGATTTGGAATGATACAAAAGGTGCCATATCTCCCCTCCCAGAATACCTATTACTATGAAATGTTGAGTTCCTACTTGTGAGCCCTCTAGGCAAAAACCATATGCATGCACACACGTCTGCATATGTGCGCGCACACTCTGATTGCATAAGCCTTCCTTCCATAGGAAGCCAACCTAAAAAAATAGACAGTATTTTATAATAACCATGTAAATTGTATGTACAGGAGCTCTAATGTAACTGTAACACATTTAAGTAGTAATCCTGAAACTATTTACTTCTGAGCTACTCTTCTAGTACTCTTCTAGTTAGTGGAGCTACTCACAAGCTGGTGGTTTCAGGATCACAGCTTTAGTGTACGCCAGGGGCAGGAAACCTGAGACTTGGGGGCCAAATGTGGTCTGCAGCTAGTTTTTATTTGGCCCCTATCCAGTTCCTTGATCTGCCCCCTGGATCCAGTTCCTGTCCTCAAGCACTGAAAGAGTAAGCTCACGGTAAGAGAGCAGAGATGAGGGTATGCACACAAGGGCAGGTGACAGACCCATGGCACAGATCCATGATCCGGGCCCGTCTCTTCTTGAGCAAATACCCAGGCATTCCATCCTCAACCTCTGTATGGCCCTGTGTGGTAAAGTAGTCCCTGGGACTCGGAGGGGGGAAGCTTCCCTAACCCTGGTGTACACCCCCCGCCCCCACTTTTGTCTAATCTGTATGTATACAGAATACATGGCACATGTAAGTGGGATTTGACCATTTGTCTGCTTCAGTTTCAATTTTAAAGAAGCACCTAGTAGCACCTACATGAAAAGGTGCTTTGGCTATTTCTATACTAAAGGTGAGGTGTCTATCAAACAGGGATCAAGTATACAAATCCCGAGAAGGATGAAGTTTTAATATTTAGAGACTGAGTATTTCTTGTATGTCTATTTCATAAGCTAGAGGCCAAGCATTTACTATTTGAAAGCCCTGAGTAGCCTATTACGGAGTGTTTTAAGATGTATTGTGTTGTTTTGTTTGCTGTTGTATTGTGTAGGGTAATGGAAAAGCTGAACCAATAAATATAAATTGATTGATATTTCTATACTCCAGCCCTTTGGAGGTATATGTCTGTTTGTTCTCTCTATTCTGTCTTTGTTTTTGAGCTGAGGGGCAAGAGGTGAAGGAGACGTTTGTGTAATGGAGCTTTCAGCGCAGTGTCTAGTGGCCTTAGAATGATTTTGCAGAATCTGTTAGAAACCTGTCAGAAACGGCATCACTTTTAAACTTTGATCTTAAGATACATATTTCTACAAGTCCTTTTGAAAATAGATTAGTAGGCTCCATAAATGCCTAATTCTTTTGATGCCCTTTGGAACAATACAAGTTTTGAAAAGCATTAGGTTTCTTTATATTTCTGGGCCAGCTACCTTATTGCCAATTGGGTGTCAGTCTTAGCTCAGGAAGACCAATGCCATCAATCTCAAAATGATTTCAGAATCAATAAAAGGAAAATGTTTTGTTCTGATTGGCCTCTTGTTATATAGTTTGTATATATTTTTATAACATTCATTTGCATTTTCTACCCATTGTTTATAGGAAAAACGCTATTTCTCCAAACAAGAGAGAGACCTGATATTTGGCCTTTAGGACAACAATTACCTCTCTTTTTCATCAGACCCAGAGACTGCCGCTATCTCCATCGGCTTACCCACCAACATCATGATGGCTGTGGGGGACTGGATGAGGGCAAACTGACTGAGGCTGAATTCTGACAAGATGGAGGTGATGTTGGTGGGTAAGCCGATGGAGATAGCGGCCCCCGTCATTGACGGGGTCTGTTCTCCATTGGTTTCCAAGGTTCAAAGTCTGGGGGTGCTCCTCAATATCCAGGTGGAGGCTATGGCGAGGAGTGCTTTTAGACAGTTACACCTGGTTCGACGGCTCCGGCCGTATGTCTCAGATTCTGACCTGTCCACCGTCATCCATGCTTTCATCACCTCCAGGTTGGACTGTTGTAACGCATTCTACGTGGGGCTACCCATGGTGACGGCTTGGAAGTTGCAGCTGGTGCAGAATGCGGCAGCCCAGCTTTTGGTGGGGTTGGGCCGCTGGGAGCACATTACACTGGTGTTCCGTTCTCTGCACTGGCTGCCAGTGGTTTTCCGGGCCCAATTCAAGGTGTTGGTATTGACCTATAAAGCCCTAAATGGCCTAGACCCTGCATATTTGTGGGACCGCCTCACCCCCTGGGCTTCGGCCCCTGCGGTCATCTGGGGGTGCCTTGCTCGAGGTCCCCCGAGTCTTCCGGGGGGCCACACAGGAGAGGGCATTCTTGGTTGCCGCACCACGGCTGTGGAACTTCCTGTTGGTGGGGGCCCGTCTGGCTCCTGATCTCCCCTCATTTAGACGAAGTTGTAAGACCTGGCTGTTCCGCCAGGCGTTTAGCGAGGGAGATGGGTGATGGGTGCGGGTTTGGGTGGGGTGGGCGGGGGCATGCGGGTATTTGGTACCTCCTTTTAAAGTTGTTTTAGGTGTGTTTATATTTATATGATGCGAGCTGCCCCGAGCTGCCTGAGGCAGGAGGGGCAGGATAATATTTTTTAAAAATAAATAATTAAAAATTCCAGAAAGGGTACAATTTTCTACAGTATCTGCATGACTTAAGAGACTAATTTCCACTAACATAGAAAATTCAGGCACCTAAGTCACATAGGTACTGGGGGAGGGTGGGGGAGGAACCTGTGCTCCTTAGTGCCTACGTTATTTTTGAAGTCCACTTAGAAGTCACTTGGGTGCTTTTCAAAAATTAAGAACATAAGTAGTGTCATACTGAGTCAGACCAATGGTCCATCAAACCCAGCATCTTGTTCTCCGACAGTGGCCCGTCTCGATCGCATGGGAGAAGAACCAACAGTCACAATGGGCAATCCATTCCCAGTTGTTCACTCCCAGCTTCCGACAGTAAGAAGTTTATCCCGTAAGCTACTTGGTTAATAGCCATTAATGGACCTATTCTCTAAGAACTTATCCAGTCTTTTTTTAAACCCAGCTATAGTACTGGCCCTGACCACATTCTCTGGGAACAAGTTCCATAAGTTGAGTGAAAAAGTACTTCCTTTTATTTGTTTTAAATCTGCCGGCAGCTAGTTTCATGGAGTGTCCCCTAGTTCTAGTGCTATTTGAGAGAGTAAATAACCATTCCTTATTTTTACCTTAAAACTTCATTTGTAAAAACTAAGACAATGGTTTCTGAGTTAGCCAGAAAACTTTTAAGCTTCTATTTGTGTTAATTCCTCCAGTGCTGATTTAGGCAAGTCGCCTAACTACTTGATCCATTGGTCTAATTACTGAGCCCTTGATGATGTAGCATTTGGTGTTTAGTGTTTACATAACCAGCTGTAGTCAGCACATGAAATGTACTTGGATGTTTAAGAGCTCAAAAAGTCTGCCACTGAACTTGACTCTTCATTGTATTTGATATCTCCTTAAAGCCTTGAAGCAGCCCACTGTATTAGGGTACTGGTTTCTGACACAGTTCAGTCACTGTTTCAGTGATAGTGACAGAACAGAAATCAGCTTTATAAAAGAAAGCTTTGAGTCATTCGCCTGGGTCTTACTAATATATGCTCTGCAGAGTCTTCAGGTGGATTATTGAAACTGGTGTTAGAGGGGCATGCAGCCTTATTTGATGCCACTGGAGTGCAATCCATGAGGAAAATGTTTGGGGAGTTCAAAAGTAAAGTGAAATTGGTGGCTACCAGTCTGAGAAGGAATCCTCATCAGGGCTAGATGGTCAATCTCACTAGTGTCTGGATGAAAATTTGAAGTAGGGGCAGCTGTGCTTCCTTGGCTGTGGAGTGAATCACTTGCGGGGTTCAGACGTTCTCAGACTCCTTCATTCCCCATTCCTGCCTAGTGCTGACCATTAATTGGCCTCCTACTGGTGTAGAAGTTGAGTGCCCTGTATGTACTGTGTCCTCGGCTTTCTGAGTGGGCCTTGTTCACAGAGGCCTTCCACACTGGTATACTTGAGGTGAAGCTGGTTCTGTTCAGTACTACTAATGGCCTTCTCTCCCTTCCTTTTCTACCTGTGAGCTATTTAGAAAATGATCGAGACTTTCTTTTTAAAGTAAGAGAAAGTATTAGAACTGGTATGCATGGAATCGCTGATAATAAAAGCAGCATATCACTATGATGTGTGTCAGTCTCAGAAACACTGTTCATCACGACCCTGCAGTTCTCACACTGACTTAATCCCCGAGGGGAAGTTGTTATGGGATTGACTGACCCTTAAATCACAAGACTTTCAGGTTAAAGCTTTTGTTTTAAAAAACAATTGGCACTGTGACTTTGTGAGGAGCCCAACTGCAGTTTCTCTCTAGGGATTTCTTACTTTCTCCCTTAAGGCTTCCTCTGTCTACTCTGGGTCCTGTCTGGCAGGAGCTTGTGGCCTCGAAGGCCCTTATGGGAAAACAGTGCTAGGTTTTCTAACATTAGATATGATAACATGGGGCAATGGTAGCAGCATAACTGGCAAGTTATAGGGCTGAACTATATACAAACAATTAACTGGAACATCTCTGTAAAGCGCCAGGTACATCGTTGGCGATGTATAAATGCTTATATTATAATAATAATAATAATAATAATAATACCTTCCTTCCAAAGTTCACCTGATGGCTTCCAAATGGTGGTTTGATGAGGTGATTATAACAGTCACCTTCTTCTTTTCTCTTCCCCTTTTCCCTTTTATGTCAGTGGCCTCTTTCCAAAGGGACAGCTTTCCAAAGGAGACGCCTGCTTGTGTGTGCCCACTTTACCATTGGAAATCATCACTTACCAGATCAGACTTGTTTGCCATTTAGTCCAGTATTCTGTCTCCAACAAAAAAATAGTATCAGATGCTTCAGAGAAAACGCAAGAAGCCCTGGATTTGGCCAGTATCGTATCCATAAAAAGCTTCCTTCTAAATTAAAAGTTAGCTTATGCCCTGTAGGCACATTCTATTTCTTCCAAACAGTTTTTCCCCCCTGTTTGTTATCATTTTTGCTAATGATTTTGTTGTCCGTATAATGGACACGGGGCACCCTCTGCATATTTGCAGGTTCTGGGGGTAAAGGGAGGGAGTGGGAGTATCCTGGACCCCAATGAAAGCGGATTACAAGGAGGGACTGGGTTGGGTAGGGTGGGGCTTCCCCTTGGTGTGAGGGGGGGATGCCCTCAGGGACTGAGTGGGTAATGTATCCCCCAGTGAGGGGGGGGGATATGGGGAGAGGGGGTCTCTCACCAGTCTGGCAGGACGCTCTGGATGAGTGGGTTCCATTGGGGGGACACGGCTGGGGTGCGTGTGTGTTGTAATAAAGGTTGTGACAGGCCGAGGGAGATACGGTCTGTGGGGGAGATCGATTCCATCATTGAGGGGGGGCAGGTGCTTCGTCCCTGTCCCACTCTTGGGTCCCGCAGCAGGAAGTATGGTGATCAAGACCGAGAGGGCCCCCAGCCCTGTTCCGGTGCTGTTGAATGTGAGGTCGGTGGTAAATAAATCATCTACGGTCCGGGAGTTGATCCTTAACCATGCGGTTGACCTTGTGTGCCTTACGGAGTCCTGACTGGACGCTGAGTCAGGGCCTTTCTTGGCTGACCTCTTCCAGTTGGGTACTCTGTGCAGCACCAGCTACAGCTGGAGGGACGGGAGGGCGGTATATATTTTTAAGGAACAGTGGTCTGTTCGGCAGTATCTGGTGCAGAATCCGCCTGGGGTAGAGTGCCTCGGTCTGGTGTTTGATTTGGCTGGAGGCAGTTTGGGAATGTTGCTGGTATACCATACACCTACCTGTCCAGCTGCTTCCCTACATGCCCTAGCTGAGCTGGTGGCAGAAGTGGTCTTGAGGTCCCCAAGGACTTTGGTTCTGGGGGACTTCAACATCCATACTGACTGGTCTCATTGGAGCAGAGCATGAGTTCATGGCAACCACAGGCTTGTCTCAGTTGATAGATGGCCTGACATATGATGGCAGTCACACTCTGAATTTGGTTTCCTGCACCGGCCTAGAGACGGGGGGGGTCCGTTAGTGGGGGATGTGGTGAAAGTGCCCTTGTCATGGCCGGATCATTATCTCCTTCGGACCCAGCTCCTGGCTCATGTCTGCCCCTGGAAAGGTGTGGAATCAGTTACATTGGTTTGCCCTTGGAGACTTATGAAACTGGAGTGGTTCTGGAATGCTCTGGGAGAAATGCCCTTTGATCTCGATGCCCGTCTGCTGGATGACCTCATTAGGTTTTGGAACACCTGTCTATCGGAGGCCGTTGACTGGGCGGCTCCCAGGCATCTGCTTCCCAAACATCAGAGCAGCAGGTCCCCGTGGTTCACAGAGGACCTGTGGCAGTTAAAATGTGAGGGAGGTGGTTAGAGCGACAGTGGTGTTGCACCCATGCTGAAAATGACAGATTGCGGCATAGAGCCAGTCTGAAAACCTAAGCGGTGGCTGTGTGGGCAGCAAAGAACTTCTTTTCTGCCATCATAGCATCTGCAAAATCAAGCCCAGCGGAGCTCTTCCAGGTGGTGAAGGGGCTGGTCAGTCCAGCCTCCCGCAACCTGGAAGTGGAGGTTTCCCAGGCCTGCTGTGATAGGTTTATTGATTTTTTTCGTGAGCAATTCACCATGACTTTGCTTCCACAGTTGATATAGTTGGGGAACCAGGGCTATGAATGCCTCGGCTTGTCCTGTTTTGTGGGATCAGTTTCAGTTGGTGACCCCTGCCGATGTGGGGGATGTCCTGGGGCCTGTTAGGGCCACAAAATGTGAACTAGATCCTGGCCCGTCCTGACTCGTTAAGGCCGCCAGGAAGACGTTTGGGTTGGTGCTGGCACGGGTGGTCAATGCCTCCCTTGAGGAGGGCAGGGTCCCGGGGTCTCTTGAGGCTGTTGTGTGACCCTTGCTCAAAAAAACCATCCCTTGATGCTGACACGGGTGGTGGCCCAGCAGCTCTGGGACCATCTTGGCCGGGTTGGTTTCCTGGACCCCTCGCAGTCGGGTTTTCATTCAGGATATGGCACTGAGACTGCGCTTGTGGCCTTGGTCGATGACCTGCACCGTGCTTTTGACCGGGGGCAGTTGGCCGTCTGGTCTTGTTAGATCTGTCAGCTGCTTTTGATACCATTGGCCATGAGCTGTTGGTGACTCGGCTGCGGGATCGTGCTGAGGTGGGTGGGATCGTTCTTGAATGATTCTGCTCATTCTTGGTTGGTAGGACTCACTGTGTGGTCTTGGGTGACATCTGCTCCCTGGGATCTCGCAGGTGGGGTCCCACAGGGTTCTATTCTGTCCCCCCCCCCCCTGTTCAACGTGTGTATATACAGCCTTTGGGTGTTTATACAGCCTTTGGGTGAGGTCGTGAGAGGGTTTCGGTGAGGTCTCGATTCGCAGCTGCGCTTGAATGTCCAGATGGAAGCTGTGGCGAGGACTGCATTTGCCAAATTACATTTGGTGTGATGGTTACGGCCTTATGTCTCAGACTGCGACCTTGCCACCATCATCCATGCCTTCATCACCTCGAGGCTTGATTACTGTAACGCACACTACGTGGGGCTACCCAAGGTGACTGTCCAGAGGCTGCAGCTGGTAGAGAATGCGGTGGCCCATCTTCTGACGGGTATGAGCCGCCAAGAGCACATACCACGGTGCTCCGTTCTCTGCGCTGGTTGCCGGTTGCCTGTTGGGCCCAATTTAAGGTGTTAATGTTGACCTTTAAAGCCCTACGTGGCCTGGGGCCCCACGTACCTGCAGGACAGCCTCACTCCCTGGGTTCTGGAACGGCTGTTGTGGTCAGCCGGGGGTGCCCTTTTGGAGGTCACTTGTGTTCAGTGGGGGGTGGGTCATCACGCTGGAGAGGGTGTTCTCAGTCGCTGTGCCTTGTTTACGGAACTCCTTCCCGGCAGAGGTTCACTTGACTCAGGATGTTCCCTCCTTCAAGTGTCCATGTAAGACTTGGCTATTCCGCCAGGCGTTAGGTGAGAGGGTTGGGGGGGAATGGATGGTTTTACTGTTTGTTTTAAGTGATATGTATATTTTATGCTTTTATGTTGTACGCCACCCCGAGCTACCTTTGGCAGGAGGGGGCGGGCTAAGAAATTTTTTATAATAATAATATAATTAATAATCAGTGTGTGCTGAAAAATATCCATAAAAATCTGATTACAGTTGTTGAATTAAATAGCTAGATGAATAGTCTCCAGATAAATACAATCGGTTGTATCCATGATTAATTTTGCAAATCAGGTTTGCCCTTTCTAAGATTGCTTCCCAGTATTCAATCTACGTATGCCTCATGAGAGAGAGTGTTGCTTTAGATTATAAGAAAGAGTTAAAATAGAAGAAACTAATGAAGCTGTTACAGGCATTGTGAACAGCAAAGAACGTTAGCTTGAAAGTAAGCAAGGGAATAGCTTTGATCTTTACTCATCAGTTTAGAAAAGGAAAAGACTTCAGAGAAGCTCAGTCTGATCCAGTATCGGTGAACGAATATTCCTAGGCAGCTTACCGAGGAAGCAGTGTATTGTATTGTGCTGGGAAAATGAGAGGGCAATAGTAAACTGATGCAAAACTTGTTGCTCCGACCTGACTAATATATTAGCATCTAATTTCTACCTAAAGCACATGGCTAGAGTTGTGAGTGGTATGAAGTGACATATTTACTGCTGCTAAAAGTTTGGAGATTCCAATCCTGATTAGGAATCTGACCCTCACATTTTAATTTTCCCATTACACCTACTTGTTGTGTTTTGGTTTAATTTATTTTAATGGTTCACAAATATTTTGACTACATGACCTCATGTTGAGACTTAAATATAATTCCATGATCCCAAACAGCAAGAAAGACATGCAGAGCCTATTAATTATCAATAGGTATTGCTGCCACAGTTGGTGTGACCCTGTTTGAAACTCCCCTCCCCCCAGTTTGGAAACCTCTGGCTTGATTACACGTTTGTGATCCTCAAGCTGCTTAGTGCCAGCACTAGTTCTTCGCCTGTCAGCACTAGTTCTTAGTGCTGACATTAGGCCTGTGGAAGTGATTGGTATTTGCACTGGTGCTAAAAGCTAGTGGCAGTACTAAACATGGATTGTCTTTTACTCTTTAGCATGATGTGGGAATTATTTATAAATAAACTAACAGTAAATAAGGATGAAGCTGTCTAGGAAGATACGGCGGTGGTAATAGAAAAAAAGAGCTTGCCTTGCCTTTTTGTCTGTACTTGTGGACAATTTGTTGGCAGTTCCTATCAGAACCTTTTTTCTGTTGGCTTGGCTATCCAGTGCAAACTGGAAGATGTTGTACACAGCACTGTTTGTGCTTCAGCTAATGGAGAAGTGCTTGAAGATTTTGGGCCCAATCCTCTCCATAGATATGTGGAAGACCATAGGTGACTGGTAACTGTTGACAGTGGTGGGGGAGTGCACAGGAGTGGGGGCTGGGAGGAGGTTCTATAGGGCTTCTGAAAATCTGGGGGGTGGGGGGAATGTGACAAGTTGACTATGTGGAAGACATTAAGGTTTTTGTTTCTTTTCTAATAGGAAATGTATTCTAGGTAGTGATTTTTTTAAAGATGGTATGTAATTTAAAAGATGTGTACAAGATAACTTCCACAGCCATAAACATCTGAGGATTTCCCTATATTGGAAGAGATTTGATTAATAACTCAGGAAGCATACAGTGCGTTTTAGTTTCAACAATTCACATTTGGTCATATTAATATGTGGTCTGTAGATTACAAACTGTGTATCTCAAAGGCTTGCTTATCTCATCTATGTCAACGTTTGTATACGTCAGCAGGCTTGGATTGTGCTGCTGCTTGCCTCTCAAGCAGTGGAAAACCTCTGTTTGCCAGTTTGGATTGTGTGTGTATATATAATCTGCCACCTCTCATCTGCATCTCTGTTGGCTGCTGGTTAGTCAGTTAATCGCTTTGATCCCTGGCTGAGGCCTTGATCTTTTTCTGAAGGCAGTGCTGATATACAAATAGTACTGTAATTGATTCAGGCCTTCTATTTTCTCCTCTTATTTATAATTTTAGGATTAATTTGCCTTTGTGGAGTCGCCCCCCCCCCCTTTAAAAAAACAAACCAAAACAAAACCTTTTTACAATTTTACACTCAAGTGGCTGGGACAAGAAGTGGGGTAGGAGCACCTCAGAAGTGAGAGAGAACTTATTGAAAACACTACAATTTCCTTTTTCAGCTGAATGAACTTTGTCTCTATGGATTTAGGTTTTCATAGGCACTCAGACACTTGGGTGAGAGCACATGGCAATTCTTTCCTGTAGTTTTGAAGTATTTTTTGAAAACTTTTATGTAGAGGCTTTCTTAAAAAAATAATAATGAAAAATATTTGTCTGGAGTTGCAATCTGTTCACTTAGTGGAGGTTTTCCCTTCCTTTATAATGGATTTTTTGTGGGAGTCTATATGAAAAGTGTGATTTTTTGTTTTTGTTTTGTTTGTTTCCCAATTTCATGGTTAATGGACTTTGTTTTTCAAGCCAAATTGTGTGTCTCTTTTCCTCTGACATGTTTCTACCCTCAAGGAACCTGCCCCCTCTGGCCCATTAATATTGTTGCTATTCTCTTTGATGTAAACCTGTTTGTTTCTGCTATAGATTTTATACCACAGTCAGAGCACAGAATTTCTCATGCACAGATTTTTCTCCCCTAAGGGCTGCATTCAGATTCTTGTATGTATTGTGGGCCTGATCATGCACAGTACTGAGCTGCCTTGACTTCTGTTGAAACCAGTATGATTCTGAGGTGTGCACAGCACTCTGCAAGAACTGCTCAACACTTGGCAGTATTGGGCCATGTCATGCATCCTACTTATCAATAGTTTTCTACCAAGCTCTCTTGTGACTTTAACAGTATTTTTCTATGACCCTTTCTCTGATCTATCCCTGATGTGAGTGGTGCATGAAATCTCCAGTATGACCTTCAGCAAGTCACTTAATCTCTCTGTGCCCTAGTTCTTCACCTGTAAAATGGGGTTGTTAATTCTTTTTCTCTTTTTTTCTTTTGTCTACCCCTTTGTCTATCTTTATTTATTTATTTATTTATTTAATAGATTTATATGCCGCCCCTCCTGCGATGCAGCCCGGGGTGGCTTGTTTGTTTAAACAGTAAGGTATTTGGAGCAAGGGCAGGGACTGTCTGTTTTATAGCTCTATGGTGCTTAATTCAACAGGATCCTGATCTTGCTTGTGGTGCTACCAAAATGCAAATTAATACTAATAAAAGATTCTGATTTTAAGTCACCTAACTTCAGGGTAGTTACTCAAAATTCACAGTGTGTAACAGCAGCAGATTCTTTTGAAATTGGTTATGCCATAATGCTGGTGGATGGAGTAGGTCACTTACTAGAGTTCTCTTAATCCATGTCATTTATAATTCTAAGGGTGTATAGAACATTATTTCTAAATGGTTTAATGACATGCATGTTTTACTAGTCAAGCTGCTTCTGAAACAGTAGCCACTTGCATAGAAAATGCAGCCTCTTGGTGCGGTCGTGAGATGGTATGGGGTGCAGTGTCATCAATATGCTGATGACACCCAACTCTACCTCTCTTTTTCATCCGACCCAAACCTGGTAGTCTTGGTGCTTACCTGGTGTTTGGCGACTTTGGGGGGACTGGTGGAGGGAAAGCTACCTGAAATTGAATCGTGACAAGACGGAGGTGATGGTGGTGGGTAAGGCAGTGGATGTGACAGCTCCCGTCAACCACTAGCTCCCGCCACTGGTTCCCCAGGTTCATAGTCTGGCATGCGCCTTGATCCGCAGCTCTGTCTGGATTTCCAGGTGGGAGCAGTGGTGAGGAGTGTGTTCCGCTAATTACATCTGTGGCTTTGGCCGTATGTTTCAGATAGCGACCTGGCCACTATCATCCATGCTTTCATTACCTCGAGATTGGAATATTGTAACGCGCTTTACCATGGTGATGGTTTGGAGACTGCGCTAGTGCAGAATACGGTAGCCCATCTCCATATGGGGTTGGCTGCTGTGAGCACATTACACCAGTGCTCCGGGCTCTGTGCTGGCTGCCGATAGTCTTCCGGGTCCGATTCAAGGTGTTGGTTTTGACCTATAAAGCCCTATACAGCTTGGGCACCACTTATCTGCGGGACTGCCTCACCCCCTGCACTCTGGGCCAGCCTCTGCGGTCAGCCAGGAACGCCCTCCTTGAAGTCCCCCGAGTTGTTTGGGGGGCAACTATGGAGAGGGCGTTCTCGATGGCTGCTCCTCAGCTGTGGAACTTTCTTCCCGCAGAGGCCCAGATGGCCCTGGACCTCCCCTCCTTCCGTCGACAGTGTAAGACGGCTTTCAGTGAGGGAGATGGGTGAAGAGTGAGGGTTTTGGGGGGGGGTTTGATTATTTTTAGTCTTGATTGCAGTGAACAGCAAGCTCTGATTGTCTTTATTGGGACCTATGTTTTGTCTAGTACTGAATCCGATCTCTAAAAGTGACTGCGTCTATTTCTATGTTCTGTACAGCGCCAGGTACATGACCGGTGCTAGATAAATATTTATAATAATAATAATAAGGAAAATATTTGACAGCTTGGTGTCACCAGTGTTGTCATGTCACTTTTTTCAAGAGTTGTTGGGAAAAAGTAGCAGGTTGTGTTGCGTGTCTATTTTAGATGCAATAAATTAGAACGTCACTCAGTGTACATTGGTGTAGCTCTACTGAAGCCAATAGGGCTATGTTGTTTTACATTCTCTTCAACATCTGATGCATTTTTTTTCTTTTAGCAGAAAATAGTAAGGGTAGTCAGGTGAACTGAAGTTGTAAGGGCCCAGCCTGGGTCTTGGGCAGGCCCACAGGATTGGGCTCCAAGTGGAGTCAGGCTAAGGCAAGATCAGGTCCAAAGAGAAAAACAGGAAGGGACTGGATGAGGGAAAGCTAACTGAAATTGGGTAAGCAGAGGGGTAAGCAGAGGTGGGTCCAAAGGGTTCAGGAACAGAGAGAGACGGGTTAGAGCCAGAGACAGGAAGAAACACTGTTCTGCTGAGCTTCCTCTGGACAGTGTTCTATTTCAGTAACAGACAATCCCATATGCTGTCTATGCGCTTATGGTTTATGTGCTTCAAGAAGCTGGACATAAGACCCAGAACTAAGCCAACAGCTATCAGGCTACCGTGGTGCCACTGGATCAGGCCATTGGGATGGGAATCCCAGCAATGCTGGTTTGATGCCAGCCGGGCCTAATGCTAGTGTATTTTCTCTTCCTTTGTGCCACGCTTCATTCTGCAGCTATGTGACAGTCTTTTGTTCCTGAGTAACTTCATAAGGATGAGCCAGAACTTCAGCTGTTGTCAGTGAAGTGTTTTGCTGAATCTGACTAATTTCTCAGTGAAGCAGTGGAATGTTTTTAAAAGATGGAATCCTTTTAAAAATATTTAAAATGTAGCAGACTTCCTTCATCAGACTTACAAATTTAGGGTTAGTTAAAATTCATCTGGGAAATATTTCTAATACAGTATCTCAATACTTAAAAGTAACAACTTCAATGCCAGTTTGAGATAATTTTACCTTTGCTACATTGAGTGTATTCCTATTTCTATTTTAAGAATAGGTTTTTTTTTAGTGATCTCAGTAATTATTTTTACTATTGTTGCAGTGATTAATTATGTTTATATTTACAGATTTTATATACTAGCTGGGCATCTATGCAGCAGCTCTCTGCCTGCGGCCTTCCCAAGTCACTTTGGTAAACAAGACATGATCTTAAATGAGCTTCTAAAACTGATCAGTATTTTTTTAATTTTTTTTTTAGTTTTATGTTAGATTCTTTATTTATGGAGACCACCTACAAACCAACATCCATGGGAAAACTTTGCAGATCAGCAATTATTGTATTCATTAATTACAGATAATTTCCTACATTTTATGTATGCGGGTAGCTGAAGTGTATGTTTGAGAGGAAAAGACACAGAAAGAGAAAAGGAATTGAGTAGATTGTGATGCTATGAATGCATACAATCAGATTTGCTAGTAGGCAGAATTCTTGATAACCACCTTTTTCAGTCTGATATTAATTATTTCTCAGGAATAATCCCCCAAAGAGAGTGCATGGATAATGAAAAGTTATATGAATACCAAGGAAATTGCGTACCACTGTATAAATATGGACCACTTTCAGCAAGACTCTTAATTGCCTTACACAACAATACAATGAAACCTACTTAAGACTTACTTATAGCTTCAAGTATTTAATTAGAATGAGGACTTAATAGCAGCTAACTAGAACCTGAATGCTTTATATGATCTGATATAATCATCAGAAAGAGTTCATAGCAAGGTCACAAAAGAAAAATGTATAGCAAGAAAAAAGATTTCACCAATCCTAAAATTTAATTTTGAGCATATTTCAGATTATAAAAAAGAAAAATAAGATCAGACCACATCTTCAGTGGTGTAATTAATGTAGTTGGTACTATATCAGCGTATAACAGAAATGCCTATTAGACTGCACCTTCCTCAGCATCATTCCCATGAACACTGACCAGCCAGAACAATCTGGATGGTGACACCCAAGAAGTAGCTCAGCAGAACTGGAGACACGGTAATGGTGTAAGGTACCTTGCCATGGGACCCGTTCATCCATGGAATCAGATTGAATTCATATCCTGCCTTATTTAGGGTCTGATCAAAACCATATTCTTCCACTGACTTCAGCTGTCTTTTGGATTAGGCCTCTAGACTCAAATGATCCAAGGTTACATTTTTTAAAACTATGGAAGTAATTTAGGAGCTTTAGTTCCATTCTCAGAAATGACTTTAAGTCACTGAGATGTTTTTAAAATGTTACTTATCTGTTTAGATAAGCTTTTCTTCTGTAGAAACAGAGGTATTCTTGCCATTGGGTCTGTTTCTGCTAAAAAAGCACTATGGAATGAACCTTTAAGGAAGGTTAATGGTCTCTCAGTAGGACCATGCTTAAGTTCAGTTCCTTGTATTAGTTCCATGGTGATATTGCTCTGTAAATACCTGTTAGATATAGGGAAGAAGAGGCTGAAGCATCCTCTTGGGAGAGAGCAGGAAAAGTTGTGACTAGAGTTGCAAAGCTGAAGAGGTTGACTGCTGTGTGATGAAGCTTCCAAATCTGGCCCCTGACTGTTTTTACTTCACCCTTTTCCAGTTCCTGGATCTGGCCCATGGGTCCAATGGCTAACCTCAATCACTGAAATAGTGAGTTTAGGGAAAGGAAGTGAAGATAAAAACATATGTTGAAGCACAGGAGGTAGATCCACGACATCCATCCATGATCTAGACCTTCCTCTTCCTCCTCCTCCTGGTCCACTGAGAAAAGGTTATTCACTCCTGTCCTAAAGTCTGCATATACACTATAAGAGCTAGTATCAAAAAACCTTGATGTGCACCATTCAAGGTTCTGCAGTGTTCTAAATTTTCTCCATGACTACTGAAGTCATCCGACTCTGAGGAATTCACCCAAGGTAGTCTGATCCACTCCCATGGAATCTGGTAGAGATTAATTTTGCCCTTTCCCCTTCCTGCTCTGGTGGAACCCCAGGCAAAGACATCTATAACCAACCTAAGAACGTGTACCTGAGTTCTCGCACCCTCATGAATGTCGCATCGCTTGTCTTTCCCTCTGTTCCCCCTTCCCTGTCTTCCCTCCTCCTGTCTTTAGATTGTAAGCTCTCAGGGAGGGACCGTGTCTATCTTATTTTCTGTAAAGCACCAGGTACATTGCTGGTGCTATATAAATGCTTATATTAATATTATTAATAGTTAATAATCCCCCCCTTCACTCCACTGAAACCGCTCTGGCTAAGATCACCAACGATCTTCTTGTGGCTAAATCCAACCCCGTTTACTCTATTCTTGTCGTCCTTGATCTCTCTGCTGCCTTCGACACTGCTGACCACTCGCTCCTGCTTGAATCGCTTCACTCCCTGGGGTTCCGGGACTCTGTCCTCGACTAGTTACCCTCCTACCTTTCTGACCGCTCCTTCAGTGTATCTCTTCCTAACTCCTCCCCCTCTCCCCTACCCCTCTTGATCGGGGTTCCCCAAGGCTCTGTCCTTGGCCCTCTCCTCTTCTCTATCTACATTCAATCCCTAGGCAAACTCCTTGCCTCCCACAGTTTCCAATACCACCTATACGCTGATGACACTCAACTCTCTCTCTCTCCACTCCTTCCCTCTCCCCCTCTGTTCAAGCTCGTCTCACCAACTGTCTCTCAGATATCTCTGCCAGGATGTCTCAACGCCAACTCAAACTGAACATGGCGAAAACTGAACTCCTGATCTTCCCTCCCAATCCTTCCTCTCCCTCTTCTCTATCAATTGCCATTGACGGAGTCTCCATCCTCCCTGTCCCCCAAGCCCGTAGCTTGGACTTCATCTTCGACTCACACCTCACCTTCAAACCCTACAACTGACTCCGTGGCCACATCCTGCTGCTTCTCCCTCCACAACATTGCTAAGATCCACCCTTTTCTGTCTGTCTCCTCTGCCAAAACTCTCATCCATGCCCTAGTCATCTCACGCCTCGACTATTGTAACCTCCTCCTAACTGGCCTTCCCTGCTCCCACCTTTCTTCCCTCATCTCTGTTCAAAACTCTGCTGCCAGGATCATCCACCTAGCCCGTCACTTTGACCATGTGCAGCCTCTCCTCTCCTCTCCTCTCCTCTCTCCACTGGCTCCCCCTTCCTGAGCGTATTCTGCACAAGCTCCTCGTCTTCACCTACAAAGCCCTTCACAACCTCACTCCCCCCTACCTCTCTGCCCTAATCTCCCTCCGAACCCCTGTTCGAGCACTCTGCTCCTCTTCCATCCCCTTCTTCACCCTCCCACGCCTCCCCTGCTCCCCCAACTGTCTTTGTCCCTTCTCCCTCACTGGCCCGCACGCCTGGAACTCCCTCCCTGCCCACATCCGCCTTGCCCCCTCCCTTCATACCTTCAAGTCCCTCCTCAAAACCCACTTCTTTTGTTCCGCCTTTCCGAACTCCTGCTAATCATCCCCACCTAGGATTATCCCCCACCTGTTATCTGCAAACTCCCAATGTACTATAACCAAGCCAAGAATGTGTACCTGAGTTCTTGCATCCTCATGTATGTTGCATCCCTTGTCTCTGCCTCTGTTCCCCCTTCCCTGTCTCCCCTCCCCCTGTCTTTAGATTGTAAGCTCTCGTGCAGGGACCGTGTCTATCTTCTCTGTAAAGCGCCAGGTACATTGCTGGTGCTATATAAAAGCTGCTAATAATAATAATAATAATAATAATAGGTTATTTGGAATTTGCACCTCTCATTCTAGCCAGAGGGAATTTGGCATTCTGTGGGTGAAAACAGACGAGACAGTGGGTGTTAACAGATGAGATGGTAGTCCACAATAACCCACATCAGATGAGTGGCCACCTGCCCATCTATTAGGTGGCCACCAGATGTTTGCCCACACCTGCCACCTCCCTGCCCTGTGGCCCCCAATCATGGTGTCATCCAAGAGAATGTGGAGCCCGCCACGCGGGCACATGCTGGCTAAGGCGGGTGAATACATGCCCATGTGGCTGCCTCCTGTTCATTAGGGTGTGCACAGCCTCCATGTGCGTACAGGTCTGCCGGAACTATAGCGTTCTGGAAGGAGCTCCTAGAGTGGTCCGCTCAATCTGCTCTTGCTCTCATAGGCGCTGTGCCTGTTTACTTTCACTTTGTGGAGTGCTCCAAAAAGGCGAAAATAAACAAGAAAACTGATGAAAACCATAGCAGAGTGGCTTCCTGTACCCAGGGGTCACTGCGGCTTTGTCTCAGGAGGCAGAGTGTGGGAGTGGAGCATGGCACCTGCCCATCTGTTTGTTGCATGGAACCTGCAAGTGGCAGTTGTGTGCAGGCTCTATGGAGTGACCCTGTACTCCAGCAGGTTAATCTCTTGTTTGTTTTCACTCAGTAGAACAGATTAGCCCCCTCTAGATGGGTAGTCACCTGTTCCTATATTAGGTGGTTGCCAGATGTTTGCCTGCACCTGCCACTCACCTGCCCCGTGGCCTCCACCCATGGTATTGTCCTGGTGAATATGGAGCCTGTTGTACGGGTGAATGCTGGCTGATGCAGGTGAATGTGCACCCAAATGACTGCCTCCTGTCTGTTAAGTTATGCACAGCCTCTGTGCGCATGCAGGTCCTTGTCCACCAGGACCATAGAGTTTTGGGGGGAGAGGCTAGAGTGGTCTGGGGAGCAACTGTGTCGATGGGGTGGAGTGCAGTCAGGAGGAATACCTGCCTTGTATGACTGCTTTGTCACATAGAACCTGTGAGTGGTGGCTGCTTGTGGGCTTCATGGAGCCACCTGGACTTCAGTGGGCTAATCTCTCATCTGTTAACACCCTATGTCTTGTATACGATTATTAACTTATAATTTCCTGACACTGTAAGTATGAAATAATCATAAGATAAGGACATGCTTTTTGTGGTGATTTTTACTTGTTGTAGATAGGAAGATTTTCTCATACACAGTAGTTAATAATGTTGCTTTTATTAAAAGTGATTTGCTCTAAAGTATTAAAATATCTAAAAATTTTGAAATATTAAGAGTGGCTGTGGAAAATATGACCGCATGCAGAACTCTCTGTCAACGCACAAATTTATGTGATATGCACCCTTTCCTATCTGTATAGAGTAGCTACTGGCTATTTAGAATAATTGCGGATCTGTGTTGACAGCAGTGGTGCGAATTGTGCTGCTCCTCGTACAAGCCATCTCCCACGTTTTTCGTCATTTCCAATGGTGATTGACTGTTTTTTTGGTGATGTGGCAATTAGCCTTGATAAAGTGCGCATGTGGTAAACCGGGGTCAGCTGGTACCATTCGGAGAGGTACGTGGAGCTTGGAGCAGCTGGTGAAGTGCATGGAGCCGTGGTGACCTGGGGTGCTTGAGCTGGAATCAGTTGGGACCATTTAAAGAGGCGCATGGAGCTGGGAGCAGCTGGAGAGGCATGTGGAGTCGTGGTGAGCTGGGGTGCTTGAGTTGGGGCCAGCTGGGGCAGCCCGAACTGGGGTAACAGGGGCCCGGGTGAGCTGGAGCTGGGGCCTCCCAAGCTGGCATGATATAGGGCTGGGTGAGCTGTGGTTTATTTATTTATTTAATAGATTTATACCCCGCCCCTCCTGCTAAAGCAGCCCGGGGCGGCTTCCAACAATTAAAACACAATAAAAACAATTTAAAACATCCAATACAATAATATAAAAATATTAAAACAGGGCTAAATATAATAAATACATAATAAATAATAGGTAAGATGGGGGAGCTAAAAA
>QEPC01014093.1:971872-985022 GCA_003113815.1 Sphenodon punctatus | reverse complement strand
CCTCTCCCCCAAACCTCCCCCCCTCCCACCCCCCCACCCTAGCCCTGTACAAAGGAGAACCCAGAACAACAATAACCCCCTGCGGCCCCGAAGCACCCTTTAGAGGGGATAGGTCAGCCCTCTCGGCTGTCCTCTGTGCTCCCACCAACCCTCACAGTATCTTTTTCTTCTGTCCCCCTGCAGAATCCAACAGTGGGGGGCACGGTGAGGCAACAGCGAGCACAGGGACCCTCTTGGCGGCAGCTGGATCGCACAGTCCTGGACTGGTGAGGGTTCACAGCCTTCACCCTCAACTCTTATGCAGAGCAGGCCGCCTCCGTCTCCTTGGCTCCGCTAACGGCTCCGCCAATGGCTGCTTCGCCCTTTGGGCGCCGCCCTGAGTGCACCACCCTCAGCACAGCCCCCTGCTATAAGCAGCCTACCTGGGGGTGGAGACAGGAAAACACACAGGTGTAGGTGGCTATCCTCCCTGCAGCTTTAGCCTCTGGGGCCAAGCTCTCCTGGTTGAGGCCGAGCTGGCATGATCTGGGGCTGGGTGAGCTTGGGACAGAGTTGGGGCTGGGGCTGCCTGAGTTGTGGCCACCTGGTAAGGTGACCACTGATGCACTGCCAGATTAGAGGACAATAATTTGCATAAAATGTGCATATGCTAATTTATATTGATGCAAATTTACTATAATTAAAATAGAAATGACTATACAACTCACCATAGTCAGGAAGACTGTGACCAGGTCACCTTTGCCTGCTCAGTCCACTGTCTATTATAAGGTGCTGTTGGAGGGAGCCAGCAGGACCGCTATGGCGGGAGGAGAAAAGAGGAGACAGCCATGTGAGAGGGGAGGGGAGTGCGGGCAGGGGAGGAGGAAGCAACCTCCTCTCTCTCACACAGACACACACACACACACTCGACTCTCTCTCTCTCTCACTCACTCACACACAGTCACATGGGACGGGGGAGGGAAGGAACTGCCACCATTTTCCTAGTCTGGTGTGCTGGGACTACATTTCCCAGCATATGATGTAAACATTGTGGCAGCGGGGGCAGCAACAGGCAGCATTATTGGATGCAGTTGCCCCCCTCCCACCATCCATGCTGCTGTCGAGGGGGGCTCGGGCAGACCAGTGCCGAATCAGGGAAAGCTGGCAGGCTGGGGAGAGCACACGGGGGTGGATGGAGCTAATTCTGGACAACAGAGCGTCTGGACAAAGTCCTAATCGGGACAGGTCAAATTACCTAAAATAGAGGACTGTCGGGGACAATACTGGACAAATCGCCACTCTACCACCCAAGTTGGCATGAGCTGGTGCCAGGGTGAGCTGAGGGCAACCGGGGCTGCTGCTGCTGCTTGAGCTGCTGCTGCTGCTGCCTGAGCCAGGATCAGCTGGTGTTGGGACTCCCTGAGCTGCCAGAGCTGTGGCTGCCCATGCTGGGGCAGCTGCGGTTCAAGCTGCTGCCTGAGCTGGCATCAGCTGGGGCCAGGGTGAGCTGGGGGCTGCTAGGGCCACCCGAGGCGACACCACCCCAGTCAAGATTAGCTGGGGTTAGAGGGGTATTTGATTTTGATTTCAATGCATTTGGTAGTTGATTTGTTTTTATTTGAATGCTCCTTTGCTGGGAAGTAAATTTGCATGCATAAAATGTGCATAGCTATGCAAATCAAGCTAATTATGCACAATGAATTTGCACTGATTGCAGAATTGAAGATTTTGTCTCAGTCAACATGGGTTCCTGAGAATAAGGGAAACAAACATTTATAGCACAATCCTCGAGCTGTTGTCCCACTACTATCTCTGGGATTATTAATCTAGCGAATTTTCTGCAAAGTAACCACCTCCTTCCTCTTTGTTGTGTTCTGATTAGCCTGTAGCACTGTCACGTGTCCCATGAAGTAAATGGGACTTGTATTGGTGGTAAGAGCTAACGCTGTCACCCAGACTATTTTTTGTGCCACCAGATTTATGTGTGGCACTTCACAGACATATGGATCTACTATTCCCCTCATGCAGGAATACTACTGATGTGTGCATAGTCAGTCCTGAAAATGCAGAATCACCCTGCATTTTCATAAAGTTACATCTGTAAATCTTTGCAGAGAGTCATAGATTTCCCATTTGAAGAGAAATCAATGATGAAGTCAGAGAAGTTTCGTAGGGTAACTTGCCTATATACAATATTTTAAGGGAGGCGGTCATAAACTGTACTTGGACAGTTCCGTTTTCAGGTGTGTACTTCTGCTCCAAGATTGCTAATCTAGAGGAATTCCATGGAGTAACTGCTTCCTTCCAGTTTGACAAGCAGTGAGAACCAAGAATCAGGGCTGCTTATCTCAGATAACCATCTCCTCCAGAGTAGAATCCTACTTCCCTAGATTAACCCCACTTCCTTGCAGATGAAACTACAGCCCCTTTGCCCTCACTTTAAGCCTTCTGCTTGTGTGAACAGTAGTGAGAACATTGTTGTCAGTGATTGTCTCTGCTAACAAACCGTCGCAGAAATCTCAACCCATCACCAGTGATCAGACAGCATTTTTTTTTTCCCCCCAAGAATTAAATCTGGTTAGCGGAAATTAGATTCGAGAGCGAAAACTTGTAAACCACTTGCTTCAGGGAATCTGTATCAGAAAACTGACGTCTCTCAGTTTGGTTGAAAATAAAGGTGCAGCTGGTGCGCTGGCTACATGCTCTTCGAGGAGGAGCCAGCCCTGGTGGGGTCAGGTCAGGGCACAGATTTAATGCACACCCCACCAGGATAACCAGCGAGTCCTCTTCCCCGTCCCCCTGCTGGGGGAATGGAACAGATGCATGGCAGGGCAATCCCACCCCCCCACCATGACAGGCAGCCATGGTGGCTAATCACGGGCAGCCATGGCTGCCCATTATGGTGTCCCCCAATCCTTGGTAGTACACGGGACTGTGCTAAGACGTGCAGGCTCGCTATGTTCCCCATTAGCTTCGGGCTCAGAATTATCTGAGAGACCACATCCAGGCTAGCTGCCTACTCAGGCAGCAGTAGGCCCACATCTGGTGGCCCATTAATAAATGTGCAGGAAGTCCCTGACCCAAGTGGGACATAGCTGGTCCCTGCCACATTTTATTATCATCACCCTTTGTTACTAAAGCCTGTTGCTTCTCTCTGCATAAAGTTGCTAAAATTCAGCCCTTTCTTACTGCTCCTGCTGCCAAACTCGAGTTCATGCTCTGACCATCTTTTGTGTTAACTACTACAGCCTCCTTCTTACTGGCCTTTTTCGCTCTCGCTTTGACCTCTTACTTCTGATCAACACTTTGCTGCCAGTGTCATCCAACTCACCTGCCACTTTGATCATGTTTGATCCTATTCTGCTTCCTCTCCCACTCCACTAACAGCACAGACTCCTTGTCTTCATCTTCACGTCTCTTCATGGCCTTACTTCTCCCTATCTTTTTGTTCTCATTTCCTGCTATGTTCCCACCTGAGAACTTTGATCCTCTTCTGCCCTCAGATCTTTTGCTTAACTGTCTTTGCCCCATCTCTCATGCTGTCCCATGTGCCTTGAACTCCCTCCCTGAACACTTTCATTCTGCTCCCTCTCTTCAGATTCCTCCTTAAAACTAGAGCTGAAACTTGATTTCACAATTCTCGTGTTTATTTATTTATTTATTTTATTTGCCGCCCCCTCCTGCTTTCGCAGCTCGGGGGGGCTAACAACGTATAAAATCAATTATAACATAATAAAACCACATCAAACATTAAAACAACCCATGGCAGAGATAAAAAGAATATAAATTGCCTATCCTACCCACCCCCATCCTCACTCAAAGGCCTGGCGGAACAGCCAGGTCTTACACCATCTTTGGATAGAGGGGAGATTCGGGGACAAGCAGGCCTCCAACAGGAGGAAGTTCCGCAGTGCAGCCACCGAGAATGCCCTTCTCATTGTAGATACCCGAGAAACCTGGGGCACCTCAAGTAGGGCACCCTCGGCTGGCTGCAGGAGTCGATCCAAAACTCTGAAGGTGAGGCGATCCTGCAGATAAGCGGGGCCCAGGCCATTTAGGGCTTTAAAAGTCAAAACCAACACCTTGAATTGGGCCCAGAAGACTATCGGCAGCCAGTGCAGAGAACCATCTCTGGACCATCACCAGGGGTAGCCCCATGTAGAGCATGTAATGTGTTCACGACAACTTGCCCCCTAAGGAGACGAGCTGCTGCATTCTGCACCAGCTGCAGTCTCAGGACCATGACCATGAGTAGCCCCATGTAGAGCATGTTACAGTGGTCCAGTCTTGAGGTAATAAAAGCATGGATGAAGGCGGCAAGGTCAGTGTCTGAGACATATGACTTCAGCCATCGCACCAGATGTAATTGGCGGAATGCACCCTTTGCCACAGCTGCCACCTGAACGTCCAAGCGAAGCTGCAGGTTCAGGAGGACCCCCAGACTACAGACCTGAGATACCAGCAGAGGACAGACCCCATCTATTTATTTTTTTAAAATTATTTTTTTATCAATTTATACCCCGCCCCTCCTGTAAAAACAGCTCGGGGCGGCTAACAATTTTAAAAGAGTAAAAAATACAATAATATAAATATAAAACAATCCTAATAATATAAACAATTTAAAACAGGGTTAGGATAACTAATAAATCAATAAATAAGGGTAGGGTAAAGCTAAAAACCCTAACCCCCCCCCTCCCCAAAGGCCTGGGCGAACAGCCAGGTTTTACAAGCCCGTTGAAATGTTAAAAGGCTTGGGGCCAGGCGAGCTTCCTCTGGGAAGGAGTTCCAAAAAGTGGCCCGGTCACCGAGAATGCCCTCTCCATTGTGGCCCCCCACTTAACACGGGGGACCTCCAAGAAGGCACCCCCGGCAGACCAAAGGAGCCACTCTGGGGCGTGCAGGGTGAGGCGGTCCCTGAGGGGCCCAGACTGTGAAGGGCCTTATAGATTGGGTATTTTCAGACGATACGGGCCCTTTGGCCCCGTACCGGCACCACCGGCTTCGTTCCCCGCCGGGGTCACCCCGTAACGGCACAACAGACGTGCCGGGGGGATCCCGGCGGGGAAAGTGGGAGGGGCCGGGGCCGCGCGGCGCAACGTGCAGCCGCACGGCCCCGCCTCCTCCACGCACCCCGCCGCCTGTCCTCCGAGGAGATGGGCGGGCGGCGGGGCCAATGCAGCCGCCGCGGCCGGCCAAACGTGCCACGGCCTGGGATCCCGCCGGGGATCCCGGGCCGTGGCGCACGGCCAGACGTGACTTTTCCTTGGTCACGGCCCGGGGTCCGTTTGACCACGCTTCCAGGGACCTTCCCCCGGCTAGCCCGGGAAGCGTGGTTCAAACGAACCCCATGTGGGGATTGACCGTGGCCAACATCTGGCATGCCGCGAACAGACGTACGGGACACGGTGACCACAGGTGGGTATTCACCGTGGTTCACCGTGATCCCGTAACGTCTGAAGCCACCCATTATTACCAATACCGTGAACCTGGCTCGGCCCGCTATTGGCAACCGGTGCAGAGTCTGGAGTACAAGTGTTATGTGCTCCCGACGACCCGTCCCTGAAAGGAGCCGGGCTGCCGCATTCTGCACTAGCTGCAGTCTCCGAACCAGGAACAAGGGCAGCCCCACGTAGAGCGCATTGCAGTAGTCCAGCCTCGAGGTGATGAAGGCATGAATGAGGGAGGCCAGTTCCGGCCCGGAGATGTACGGACGCAGCCTCCGCACCAGATATAACTGGTGGAAGGCGGCTTTCGCCACCACCTCCACGTGCCGATCCAGGCGGAGATTTGAGTCCAGTATCATCCCCAGACTCTCAACCTGCTGAGCTATAGGAGGGCGAACCCCCCCGCATCAGGGGGGCCAACACCTCCCTCACTCTCCCCACCACCATCACCTCCATCTTATCGGGGCTGAGCTTCAGTCTGCTCTGCCACATCCACTCCGCCACGGCCTCCAGACGCTGGGATAGCAACGAGACAGCAGGGTCTGGGTCAGCTGAAAAAGTCGTTCTGAATCCGACCGATCTTGTCTGCGAAGTAGGTGACAAACTCCTCACAGCGGGTCTGGGACAAGTTCTCGTCCAGACGGAGGGAGGCTGGACTGACCAGCCCCCGCACCACCTGAAACAGCTCCGCCGGGCGTGAACTCGCAGATGCTATGAAGCCAGCAAAGAACTCCTTCTTTGCTGTCTTCACAGTCTCAACATAGGATCGCAAATGGGCCCTATGGAGAAGTCGGTTGGAGTCAGATCGAGTCCGACGCCAGCATTGCTCTAGCCTCCTGTCTACTTGTTTCATACACCACAGCCCCTCAGTAAACCAAGGGGCCCTGTGGTGATGAGACAGAGGCAGGGGGTGTCTCAGAGCCACCCTGTCAATGACCTCCACCAGCAAACCGTTCCAATGCTGGACTAGCTCATCGACCAAGTGGCTGTCCGGGTCCAAGGTTAATTCCCTCAGGACCTCCTGGAACCGCATCAGCCTCCGAGGGTGGACCAATCTAACTGGTCCCATCCCCTTCTGGAAGTGGCACGCTGAGAGGCTATTCTGGAGGAGATAATGGTCCGTCCATGACAAGGGCAAAGCTCTAACCTCGCCCACTACCGGACCACCCGCCTCAAGGCCAGAACTAAAGATCAGGTCGAGGGTATGCCCCCCCAAATGGATTGGACAGTTGACCATTTGGGACAAATCAATGGTTGCTAGCTATGATGGGGTCCACAACTCCCCTGGCTTTCCCCACAAGCATCACCTCCATCTTGTTGGGATTTAGCTTCAATCGGCTCGCCTGCTTCCAGTCTCCAACAGCTGACAGACACCGGGTGATAAGTGCCGAGACTGCCGGGCCTGGATCAGTTGAAAAAGAGAGGTACAGCTGGGTGTCCTCTGCATATTGATGACACCGTACACCGAACCCTCTAACGACTTCCCCCAAAGGCTGCATGTACATGTTGAACAGGAGAGGGGATAAGATGGAACCTTGTGTGACTCCAGGGAGAAGATGAACAATCACCCAGTACCATATGTTGAGTTCTCCTGGCCAGGAATGAGCAGGACTGTTTATTGATGAGAAGTGTGATTCTCGGCTCATTCTAACAAACGAGAACAAGCTAAGAATCAGCAGCATCTTGACTGTATTCTTATTGAGAAAACCAAGAATTGCACATACACAAAATGGCTACTGAGGCCGTTCTGCACTTGAACGTCCCTTTTCCAAAGTGGTGCTGACAGTGTTATCACCATTCTGTGCCTCTAGCAGTGGAGGCAGACCTGTTGATTCAACTGTGTTGATGGCCAAGGTCAACATGCTGTTCCAATCTAAATGATTCTCTATCCCAACGGGGAAATAGTGGGGTCAAGGAATCTGGACATCAAAGTAGTGATCCATTCAGGACAATAGTGTTTTTATGACACCCCTAATAAAAGGAACCCGTTTTTTCAGGCTAGTGCCAAACATCAAGTCCAGCATGTGTCCCACCTCAGTTATCATTAGAAAAGACCCATGGTTGTCATGGAGGCCAACAAGCCTCATTCTTGCCCTGAACAGCTGGCCTTGGCATGTATGTTTAAGTCATCCAAGAGAATCAGTCTGGGTGTCCTCAACACTATTTCTCAGACCAACTCGACTAGCTTGGTCAGGTACGATTGGATCTGTTGTTCAGCAGGTGGCTGGTATACCAAGAGAATTCATAATGAAATCCGGAATTCAAACATGAGGTAAGCACAATCCATATCAAACAAGTTAGACAGAATTACTTTGATAGCCAGATTCTTTGCCTCTCCTCATGGCTTCTGTTCCTAGGCTGATGCTGTACAGAGTACCCAGATGGCAATATTAGGGTAAGCACTGGCCCAGATGCCTTATCTAGCCAGATCTCAGTAATACATGCAAAGTCAGTGTCACCTTTCTGACTGAAGTAAAAAATAATTGATGTTTTGTTCATCACTAACTTTGTATTGCTGAAACAACATCAGCAATAGATCAAGATCTCTGCTGGCCTTGACCCATAAATATCCTGAGACAGAGGAACAGGCACCACTTCCTTCCCCAGTTGTCATGGGGGCCAGAGCTGGCAACACACAAAATGGGAAACTTTGGACCTCAGTGACTTTTGACTTGGTAACACATGATGTAAAGTATGTACAGTAACATTAATTGCACAGAAGGGCTACTGAAACCTGTGCCTATGGTAACTTTTTCACCTCCCTGTCCTACTTCCCTCTGGAGCTGAGCGGCAAGGAATGGATCACTCCATTGTGACCTGTTACGTTATTCGCTGAGGTGACAGAGGGTGGCCACTATTGGAGACAGGATGATAGTCTTAAGGGACTGTTTGGTCTTGACACAGTATGGCACTTATGCCCATCACAAACCCAATATGCTAAATAAGCCCTCCACTTACTCCTCTCCCCTGCTTGCCTCACCCCTCCAACTCCTGATGATTACAACCCAACCTTCCTGGCTAACCACTTCCAATGGGCCCGTCATTCCCATGGGAAATGGAATTTATTTTTCAACAACTCCAAGCTCTTGCACTTATTTCTCTTCTTCCCTGGTACGGTTGATTCCTGTCTCAGATTGCATTCCATATTTGGCCATTGCCAAGAGGAGAGTGGCTTTTCATGGACCTGGCTGGCTAACCACATTACATTACTAATGCAATGAACTGTGCTAGTAAGACAGTTATGCAAAACTGTGTCAAGGTGTAATGCCACAAAGCGCTGTTCATTAGAAAGATAATTGTGGCTATATCCCTACTCTGGCATCTCAGGAAATTATCTCTCGGAGGCACTAATCATCTTCTGGTTCACTGAAAGACTTGAACAGCAGCAAGCATCAAAAGTAGCTGCTGACCTGTGGCTTGGGTCTTTTCTGGACTTTTTGATCTACCTAGGAGAGAAAGAAGATTGATCATTATCAACAGTAACAGCTGGAGCAGCAGCAACGGAACATTCTAAGCTAAAGCTAAGAAACTAGGAGCTGCTCCTTCATTTTTCTTTAAAGAAACTGACAAAAAGGGAATACAAATGTGCATGTCAGACTAGTGTTCAGGGCTCCTGTCATGATAGCAACAAAGCTTCACCACTTAGCCATATTGTTGCTGCTGTTGTGGCAACCTTACAAACGGCTAGTTAGCTTATCGGTAGGGATGTGTTGATGCAGTTCGGAGTTCGGACCGAACTCAGCCAGTTCGGATGCCCGAACCAAACGCGGAAACCCCTAAACAGTTTGACCGTGTTTGAATGAGTTCAGGTGGGTTCGGGTGGGAAAAACCAGGCTGGCAGGCCTGGTGTGTGTGTGTCATCTGAGGAGGGGTGGAGAGGCTTAGACTAGCAGCTGGCTGCCCAATCACCATCCCTCTTTTCCTCAGACCACTGACTTGGCAGTTTGCAGTTGGCCATGGGCTAGGCTGCACAAAGCCAATGGGGCTTGTGGTAAGGCGGGCGCAGCAAGTAACAAAAGTAATTGCCCTCCCCCCCTCCAATTTGTTGTGAGCTAGCCACTGATCCTGTCAGCAGGTGTTTCCAGAACTCTCCCTCTCCCAGCAATTTGTGTTCCTCACAATCCATTGCCATCCTCCTCCTATTTCACCCATTTCCACACATTTACCTCATAGGTTCATTTATTTAATTAGATTAGATAGATTTAGGTGTTTTTATTTTTTACCCCTTCCTGTGTTCTTTCTCCCTGACCTCCATTGAATCCTTCCCTTCTCCATGTATATATTCCATCCCTGATTCCCTTCCCCTGTTTTTGGATTTATTTAGCGTAGGATTAGATTGATTTAAGTTTCATTTCAGTTTTGTACCTCTCCCTGTGTTGTTTGTTGTGAGCTGTCTGTGTCCCCCCGCATTCCTGTGTGTGTGTGTGTGTGTGTGTGTGTGTGTGTGTGTGTATAGATAGATAGATAGATATAGAGCTAGACAGAGGTAGTGTGCAGTGAATCAGTTTTAATATTTTATAGTGTGTTTGTAGGACTAGGCCTTTGTAGATATTAGATAATCTTCCATTTAGTTCCATAGGTTTTAGAATAGGTAATAGCAGTTAGAGTTAGTGTAGTAGATATATATTATATTCCACATTTGAATAAATAAATACAAAAAAATATAAAATCTTCCTGTGCATTCTTTGGGTGGGAGAAATGAAGAAGGGAAACAGGAGAGGCTGGTCTGCTGCCCGTAAGGCAGGCAATAGGGTACGTGGCAGAGGGGGCTGAGGCCGTGCCAGTGGAGTGGCATCAGCAGTAGCCCGAGCCCATCACTACGCCCCAAACTGCACAGGCCAGATTTTGGGAGACAGGCTTCAGAGGCTCCCAGCACTAGAGGTGTGGTTTGGCGTCACCTCCTGTCAGCGTTCTCCACTGCCACGCAGGGCACTGGAAGGCCTGCAGTCCAGGAGGCTGCAACTGTCTCTGCTGTGGCTGCAGGTGCAGGTGCTTCAGGGTCGGATGTTCATCATGGGCCACCATTGTCCCCCATTATTGAGGTGATCCCCAGCATCCAGGGCTTGTAGATCCTACCCCGGCTGTAGAGGCAGGGCCCAATCCCCGGGCAATGGCAGCAGGGAGAAGAGCAGCAGTAGCAGCTATAAGGGGGCACAGGGAAAGTGACAGCAGCATGGGCAATTGATAAGCCTCAGGGTCCCATTACTCCCCTTCGCAGGACATATCTCAGGAGGCAGATACTAATCCTGTGGAGGAGATGTCTGGTGCTGAGACGATGTCTGTTCCTCCGAGAGCTGTGTCGCCACCATGTTCTGCTCCTCCCATCTGCATTGTCAGTGGTGCATCACCTGGTGCGGGACATAAGGCATGAGGGGCAAAACCTCGTGCGAATGGGCGCATTTTAAGTTGGTGCGGGCAGATGATACCAGGGAGATGCAGTGCACTTTGTGGCAGAAGGTGGTGAAGCGTGGGCAGGTGCTCACCAACCTTGGCACAACTGCCATGGTGAGGCACCTGAAGGGATGCCACAGCACTGTGCTGCTAAGCGGACAGGCAGGGGTAGTGCATGCCAGCAGTTTCCCGACTGCCGTGGCCAGTCGTCTGCCTCCATCAGCGGGCAAGCGTCCTCGAGCAGCTACCTCTAGCAGCAGGAGTGGTATTGCTGCTGGGGGGGGGGAGGGGTAGCAGCAGCAGCAGCCAGTTGAGACCCAGAAACGTCAGTGCACCATGGAGGAGCTGGGGTGGGGGCAGCTGCCAAGTCCATCGGCAGCTGCAGGACGTGGAGGGCGGCGTGGCTTTCAATTGAAAGCCACTCGCATGTTAGAGGAAATGATAGCGCTTCATGGGCAGTCCTTCTTGGTGGTCGGGGACATGGGGTTTAGGCACCTGATTGGGTTCCTGGCCCCCCAGTTTAAGCTGCCCTTGCGCACCACCCTGAGTCGGCATGTGGTGCCAGCCTTGTACTGAGCTTTAAAGGAGTGGGTGAGGGAGCAGCTGGCAGGGACTGGGAGTGCCATCATACACTTCACCACAGACCTGTGGTCAAGCAGAAATGTGCAGCACACCTACCTAGCAGTGACGGCGCACTGCTGGCAGAACCTGGAGGCAACATTTGGGAGTGGCAGGAGGGGTCCTGAAACAGGCTGTAGGTGGGCCCTGCTTCAGGTGGAAGTCATGAATGGCCCCCGCACTTCTCATAATATTGAGGCAGCCCTGACTGCCACGGTGAGGGAGTGGGTCACGCCAGGTGCGCCCTTCTCCAAGGGGTGCGTGGTGACGGACAACGCGGCCAACATATTGAGGGCAGTCCACGAGGGGGGCTTCACCAGCATCCCTTGCGGCGCTCACACCCTTCACCTGGTGGCCAGGGACGCTCTGGGCTTGGGGGAGAAGGGGGTTGGGGCAGGCACCCTTAACTCCCTGATCAAGCGAGGGAGGAAGCTGGCCAGTTTCTTTAACCGGAGCGTGAAGGGCAGTGACCTCCTCTGGGCGAAGCAGGCAGAGCAAGGGTCCCCAGTGCACCAGCTGGTACAGGATGTGTCCACCAGGTGGAATTCCACATTCATGATGCTTGAGCGGCTTCTAGAGCAGAAGGCCGCCTTGCATCAGGTTCAACTGGTGATGGACAGCGGGGCACCTCCAGGGTACAATGGGGCAGAATGGGAGATCCTGGCTCACACTGTCTTCATTTTGAGACCGTTCCTGGCCTTGACGGAGACCATCAGTTCCTCCACGGCCACCGTCAGCTAGGTGACCTCTCTGGTCCAGAGTCCCCTCAGAAGGAAATTCTCCAGGGGTGGGATTGTGGCTCTCAGGGCAAGAAGCTGGCAGATGAGGCGGTTGCCCTGGTGCGGCAACTGAAGGCAGGGCTGAAGGCACAGTTTGATGAGCTTCTGCAGTGAGATGAATGTGTTGGCAACCATGCTGGACCCCAGGGTCAAGGGCAGCGTGGCACGTCAGACACCGCTCTATGGCCACTGGAAGGGTGAGCTGGTAGAGAGGGTCCGGCAGGCAGAGAGGGCTCTGGAGAGTGCGCGGCAGCAGCAGCAGGACGCCCCTTGGGATGGTGGGAGTGGTAGCAGCCACCCCTTTCAGCCAGCTGGGTCTTTCCCTGTCCTCAGTCCTAGCAGTAGCAGCACCAGCAGCAGGCTGAGTAGCAGCTGCACCCCTATTGCCAGCAGCAGCAGCTCATATGTGCAGGCCACTCTGGCAAGCATAGGCCCATGCACAGCAGGGCAGGTGGTGTGGCTGAGGGCAGTGGTGGAGGTGGTGCCCAAGCAGAGTTACGCGAGGGAGTATGACAGCGCCTTAGCAGCAGTGCAGAGCTACCTGGAGGAGGAGCCGTGCATCGATCCCAGCAGTGATCCCTTAGCCTACTGGGCCGGCAAAACCAAAGTGTGGCTGGACCTGTCCAAAGTGGCCAAGGGTCTGTTGTCCTGCCCACCAACGAGTGTCCCCAGCGAGCAGGTGCTCTCTGTGGCGGGGTACATTTGCTCACCGCACCGCCTGAGACTGGAGATCAAGTTGGTGGAGCAGTTGCTTTTTATAAAGGTGAACCTTCTGCTGCCGGGATTCCCCAAGCTGCCCCTGGACATGGATTGATGGTGCAGTGGCACACGTCAACCCATGCAATGGGCAGTCTTGGAATGGGGCTCCTCAATCTGGTATGCTGCTGCTCAGGTGCTGTCCCTCCCTCCCAGTGCTCGGCGCCCGCCCTGCCTCTCTCA
>QEPC01014093.1:930586-971616 GCA_003113815.1 Sphenodon punctatus | reverse complement strand
CTCCCCTTGGGGCAATTGGCTTGCTCAGAGTCCCTATGATGAAAAGGGTTGCCTTCCATTAACGAGGGAAAGCCCACCCTACAACCTGAGGGACATTATTACCGGAGAGGGCCACATTCGTGAGAGCAAGCCGCCCTATTTTCCTTGGTGTGAAAGTGGTAGTTTCCTGGCCCCGAGGGTGAATCCCTCAACCCTAGCCCCCATCCCCTTAGAGCCAGTGACAGGTTGCCAACTTCGAACCCTGCCTCAGCCTGCCTTCCGATGCTCATGCCACGCTGCATTCCCGCCCTGGTTGCCAACCTTGAACCCTGCCTCAGTCTGCTTTCTGATGCTCATGCCATGCTGCCTGTCTGCCCGCACAGGTTGCCCAGATCAAACCCTGCCTCAGCCTGCCTTCCGATGCTTATGCCAAAGTGCCTGTCTGCCCACCCTGTGGGCAAAGCTGAAGCCCTGCCCCGGCCTGCCTGCCTCTCATGTCAAGGTGCCTGTCTGCCTGCCCTGGGAACCCTGGGTGATGTGTCCTGCTGGCCTGGTAATCCCCTCTGCTGCTGTCTGCTGCTGTATTGGAGCTCTTCCCTGGCAAATCGAAATGTGCCCACGCAATCCTGCTGCTGCTGCATGGGAGCTCTTCCCTGGCAAATCCTACCATCCTGGTTCCATGGATGCTGTGCACAGGCAAATCCTGCTGCTGCTCCACGGGTCTGCTGTTCCACGGGTTCCGTACCCTGGCAGTCCAATGTCTGCTGTTGCTGCTGATGCCGCCTCTGCAGTGCCACAGGCTCTGTGCCTTGGCCATCCAGTCTATGCTGCTGCTGCTTTTGCCTCTGCTGTGCCATGGGTACTTTGCTCAGGTAATCCAATGTCTGCCGCTCCTGCCAATGCTGCCTCTGCTGTGCCATGAGTTCTGTGCCCGGGCAATCCAATTTGCGCTGCTGCTGCCTCTGCTGTGACATGGGTACTGTGGCCTGCAATCAAATCTTTGCTGCTGCTGCTAAACGTCGCCTCTGTGGTACCACGGGTACTGTGCCCCAGCAATCAAATCTCCGCTGCTGCTGCTTCTGCTGCCTCTGCTGTGCCACGGGTACTGTGCCCCTGCAATCCAGTGTCTGCTTCTGGGTGGCCATGTGATTCAGCACCAGGCAAGGCTTGATCAGTTTTCAGTAGAGCTTCTTGAGAGTGGTCGAGTACGATGCAAGCCTGCAATGCCCGGCCAAGTAGGGGTGCCAGCCACCAAACCCTACCCAGGCCTCTGCTGCTGCTCCACAGATTCCTAGCAGCCTGCAATGCCTGGCCAAGAATGTGTGCCAGCCGCAGTTACTTTGCCCTGGCAATCCAATGTTCGCTGCTGCCGCCACTGCTGTACCATGGGTAGTGGGGCACGGCAATCTAATTTCTGCTGCTGGTGAGGCTGCCACTGCTCGCTCTTGTATAGCATAGCTCGGATGAGTGCGCCGGTGGGCGGGGGCTGGGTATCCATGAGATTCACCACCAGGCAAGGCTTGACCAATTTGCAGTAGAGCTTCTTGAGATCGGTCGAGTATGCTGCCAGCCTGCAACACCCAGCCAAGTTGGGGTGTCCCACCAATCCCTGGCCAGCCAATGTCTGCTGCCGCTGAATTATGCCTCTTCTGGGCCACAACAATCGTAGATTAGAATCTCAGATCAGAATTGATTCCTTCAACAGCTAGAGAATTTACATTCAAGCTGAATTGGGAAGTGTACAGAAATCAGAAAAATGAGAATTAATTAAAACAGGAAGCCATTTTAATGATAAGTCTGGAAAGACCTGCTTAGTCAAATGTTACACAGAGACTGGCCACAATGATCCCGTAGCCTGAATGCATTATAAATCTTCACCTGCTATATAGGATCAATTGCATTAAATGCAATCCAATGTCTGCTACTGTGCCCTAGCCATCCAATGTCTGCTGCTGCTGCCTCTGCTGTGCCATGGATTTTGTGCCTGGGCAGTCCAATGTCTGATGCTGCTTCTGCCTCTGCTGTGCCATGGGTTCTGCTACCGGGCAATCCAATGCCGGCGGCTGCTGCTGCTGCCTCTACTGTGCCAGGGGTTCTATGCATTGGCAATCCAATGTCTGCTGCTGCTGCTGCCTCTGCTGTGCCATGGGTTCTGTGCCCTGGCAATCCAATGTCCGCTTCTGCTGCGCCATGGGTTCTGTGCCACGGCAATCCAATGTCTGCTGCTGCTGCTGCCTCTGCTGTGCCATGGGTTCTGTGCCCTGGCAATCCAATGTCCGCTTCTGCTGCCTCTGCTGTGCCATGAGTTCTGTGCCCCAGTAATCCAATGTCCGCTTCTGCTGCCTCTGCTGTGCCATGAGTTCTGTGCCCGGGCAATCTAATGTCTGCTACTGCTGCCGCTGCTGCCTCTGCTGTGCCGTGGGTTCTGCCACTGATCATGTCAGCAGGCGTTTTCAGAACTCTCCCAGCAGTTTGTGTTCCAATCCATTGCTATTCTCCTCCTATTTCACCCATTTCCACACATTTACCTCGTAGTTTCATTTATTTAGATTAGATTAGATAGATTTGTGTTGTTTTTATTTTTTTACTCCTCCCTATGTTGTGCAAAGCACCTGTCTGCGTGCCTGCAAAGCTCGAACCCTGCCTCAGACTGTCTTCCTAGCCTGCGTGGCACTAGGGGTGTGGTTCGGCGTCTCCTCCTGCCAGTGTCCTCCACTGCCATGCAGGGCACTGGAAGGCCTGCAGTCCAGGAGGCTGCGACTGTCTATGCTGTGGCTGCAGGAGGAGGTGCAGGTGCTTGAGGGTCAGATGTTCATCATGGGCCACCAATGTCCCCCATTATTGATGTGATCCCCAGCAGTCCAGGGCTGGTGGATCCTACCCCGGCTGCTAGAGGCAGGGCCCGATCCCCGGGCAATGGCAGCAGTGAGAGGAGCAGCAGCAGCAGCTATAGGGGGCACAGGGAGAGTGGCAGCAGCATGGGCAGTCGATTAGCCTCAGGGTCCCAGTACTCCCCTTCACGGGGCTTATGTCAGTTTGGGGACAGCGAGGCAGATACCATCCCTGTGGAGATATCTGGTGCTGAGGCGAAGGCTGTAGCTCCGAGAGCTGCGTAGCCACCATGTTCTGCCACTCCCATCAGCACTGTCAGTGGTGCATCACCCGGTGCGGGCCAGAAGAGCTTTTTGAGATTCGGCCAGTAGGATGCAAGCCTACAATGCCCAACAAAGTAGGGGTGCCAGCCACCAAGCCCTGGCCGGGTCTCTGCTGCTGCTCCGCCGATGCCTGGCAGCCTGCAACGCTTGGCCAAGTAGGGGTGCCAGCCACCAAGCCCTGGCTGGGTCTCTGCTGCTGCTTCACCGATGCCTGGCAGCCTGCAATGCTCGGCCAAGTAGGGGTGCAAGGCCAGCCACCAAGCCCCAAGCTGCTGGTGCTGCCACTAGGTCTCAGACGGCCAGCCATGCCCCCATAGGTACCCCCAGGGGCCAAGCGCCGAGCCTGCCTACCCAGGCAACTCGGGGTGCCAAGTCCCAAGACTTCCCGGTCTCTGCTGCTGCTGCGTCTCCAGCGGCCTGCGATGCCCGCATGGGCACCCCTGGAGTGCCCAAAGTTTCCAGGCAGCTGAATTTTCTGAACGGTCGGGGGGGGTCCAAACTCCACGAGACCGAACCCAAACTGAACGGCCGAACATCCGAACCCTATTCTGTTTGCACATTCCTACTTATTGGGCTATATGTAGAATACTTTTCTAGTGGCTGAATTAAAAGCAGTAGTCATCTCTCATAGTAAGAACCTAGAAAAGGTGGTTGGTAGGTCAAGAATTCAAATCTGGTCCTCGTAATGGGTTACGGTTGTGATTTCTTTATTATAGTTTTCCTTTTAAAACAGTAACAAAATATTTCAGCCCAGTTTCAATACATTGGGCAATGAAAGAATCCAGTCTCCTCTCTCAGAAACTCTACAAAGGAGGAGAATTGTATAGAGCATAGGAAAAGCTTTACTATTACTGGGAGAGTGTATGTATTGTACAGTTTCCTTTATGGGGAAGTGTAGGGCCAAGAAATTGGAGGCAATGCTGTGATTGGGCTTTGACACACATAATGGAAAGACAAGGGTTCAAGTCTATGCAAGCTTATGGATCTGTGATTCCTTTAATATTTTATATTAGTTTTTTAAAAAAAATTTCAGCCAAGCTCAAAAATTGGGTAATGAGCTATTTTGTATTTGCATAAAATCACAATTAACTTATGTAAATTCTATGCAAATGAAGTTCCATATGATGAAAATCTCCCTCACTACTACTATCTAATTGGCAGCAAGTAGACCTGCACAACGTCAGCAGCGTTCCCCAGGAGAATGCCCTGAGTAGCAGTGCCGTGACGGGTGGGTGGCAAACATCTGGGGGTCACCTACTAGACAGGCCTGTGGCCCCAGAGCTGCTGCTGGCTATATTCCAGGCTACTATCTGCCTGTTCGTTGGGGTGCTACGTTCAACCTGGGGAGTGGCGGCTGTGTGGGGGGGCTTCACAGAGCGACCTCATGCTCCAGTCTGCTCCAGCCCATCTGTTTTCATCCAATGTTGGTAGCTCCCTTTTGGAAGGGGGTTGCAGTCCAGGGGATTGCGTGGGGGCACAGTGGCAGCCACAGGAGTAGCCTAAGAAACAGCCTAATTGCATGCTAAGAAAAGGAATTTGCAAAATTATGTGTAAGTGTGCCATCTTTTGACTCCCACTGTTACAGAAGGGACCTAATCAAACAAATATACAGATGTTGCCTTAGGGAATTAGAATGCAATACGATTAGAAAGTAGTGGCACCACTTTTGTGAGTATTCTGTCAACAGTCTAGTAGATTAATTCAAGTCAATGAGAACTGGCTTCAGTAAGGACTTGCAGAGCTATCCTACATAACCACAGGCCTGTTTATATTTTTAAAGGTGAAAACAGATTATAATGAAATTCCTTTTGCTTCTACTTAAATTTTACCCTGCAAACAAATTATTCTTGTTCTTAATCTTTTTGAAATGACAGTAGTGTAGAATCAACCCTTTAAAGAAAATATCTTTAAAGGGTTGATATCTGGGTGTCTAGACGGATGTGGGGATGCTCAACCCTGGAGCAAGTCCAGGGGTGTTCTCCCCCCCCCCCCCAAGTCTTCCTGTTTGCAGCTGCACCTGGGTCCATTTTAAATGGACTTGGTGGCTGCTGCAGCCCATTGTCCACCCGCGCAGTGCCCCTCCCCCCACACCATAGAGCTGCATGAGAATTGACTGCCACTCTAGACTGCTGCCTGCAGCTCTATGGCATTGCCCGGGGCAACCCTCAGCTGGGAGCAGAGCTGTAGCAGCCATCCATTGAGTAGCTGGACTGCTGCTGCACCTCCAACTGGTGCCCTGGGTTTGGGCGGCCCACTTTGGGATGTCCCAGGGCATTGCTAGTGGGACTGGAGCGGAGCAGGTGGTGGCTGCTCAGCTTCTGCTGTGCCTGCACATCTGACAGCCTACATGAATGGGCCCCCCGGGTGTGAGGCGGAGTAGAGCTGTGGGTGCTGTCCATGTAGAGGAACCCAATGTATAATAATTACACATTATTGCGATCTAATTTATTATAAAAGTAAAGGGTAAATAATCATGATAAATATTCATTGCAAAATCAGTGCTGATAACTGAATTAATTTTTTTAACAACCCAAGCTCTTGCACTTATTTCTCTTCTTGCCTGGTACTGTCAATGTCTGTCTCAGATTGCATTCCATATTTGGCCAAGCTGAGTGTGGATTTTCATAGACCTGGCTGGCTAACCGCTTTTCATTGCTAATGCAGTGAATGGTGCCAGTAAGACAATTATGCAAAACTGTGTGTAAAGGTTTAATGCCACAAAACGCTAGAAAGATAATTATGCTCCTCTAATATGACTTCAAACTGGATTTCCATTGGGTATGTTTTGAGTAACATTGAATTACTTTGGGGAACGTTGTTCTTTTCAGTAACTTTCTCATGAAGGATCTGTAGTTTATAGGATCTTGTAGCTATGTTACACACCCAGTCCAATAAGGCTTATGATAGTAGTCAGTGCATGTATGAGTCAATGGGACCCATGTGTGTACTAACTGGTAAGATTCACAATGTGTGCTGGACGATTGGCCTGCCAGCTACAGCTTAATTTTATAAGCAGACAATAGATAAAAACCGATGAGATGGTGGCCGACTGCGGCGCGTGTGTTCATGCTTTGGCCTGCAAGCCACTAGCATGTCTGAGGGCCCTCCAGATGCTGGCCCGCAATTGCCCTGAGCCATGTCAGAGGCCAGTCTGGGCTCTGGACTGTGGATTAGCTCTAGGTCATAGCCTGGGACCACAGCGGATTATTGTGTGGTGTGCCCTGCCGTAACATGGCCTGGATTGGGTCTGCAGTGGTTGGCTGCCATTGCTGCCATCATTGGTTGCCATGGCTGTCTGTTTTATGGTGAGGCGCTGGACGCAGCAGAGGGCGTGGCTGGCTGACCACATGTTCCGGCATCTCTCTGCCCTCCCCAGCAACCTGGCTGTGGGAACGTGTGATGAGTGGCGTGATCTGGTCCAGACAGTGTCCGCCGTAGCTTCCCAACCCAGGCCAGGGTTCCACAGTGGTGTGGTCACTTCTGTTTCTATCTAATGTCTGGAAAAAGTGACCCACAGAGAATGAAAAATGTTCCATAATTTCTCAGATGCTGATTATGAATCTTCATTTTATTATTTGACTCATTAGTTTTATCTGTTTTACATTACTTTGCAAAATCACCACCATCTATGGATGATTATGCAGTGTGTGTGTTCTAAGAAGACATACTGATTAAAATTTTAATGACAAACCAACGTTTAAATTTTACACTGAGTACCTGTTGGTATCTGAAAGAAAAAGATAATGAGACAAAGCAGAGTTTTTAATAGTATATCTCTTCCAGAAAAACCCCATTAAGATGTCTCCCTGTATTCCTTTAAGGTAATTGAACTGGTTAAAGTAATACTTGTCTAAAATAATTAGGACAAAGAGCAGACCTGCTTCTGCTTCTTCTGTTGAAGTCAGAGATAAGACCTCATTGGTTTATTTGGCTGACAAGAGGAATTGTTAAAAATATTAATTTCTATTAAAAGTTTTAAAATATTAAAATTATATTTAATATTAACATTACATCTTAAGTCTTAAAATATTCATAAAATTGAAGACTTACGGGGCTGCATAGTTATATCATATATATGACCCCATTAATTTTGGCTGTTGTGATCGGTTGTTATGTACAGAATTTGGCACTTAGCCGAATTGTCACAGACATTGCCTCTGGTACCTTGTAATTACAGCCTGTGTAGGGGAGCACTGTGAACAAGCCAATGAGATGCCAGCACTATCATGAGGTAGCAGCATATATTCTAAAATAGGGTGAAAATAAATTAGATGATAGCCCTCATTTGCACCCACCAGGAGGGTGTTTAGTTTACCTGCTTGTCTTTTAGTTTTTTGTCAGTTGTTAGCCTGCACCCCCCAGGCATCCTCCATGGCATCATCCAGGGACATCATGGGCCCACCATGTGGGCCAGTGCATACTAATGCATGCCCATGTGGTTGCATCTTGTTAATTACGTTGAATGCAGCCTCGCCCGCATCCAGGTCTGCCAGCACTGTAGAGTTGCATCTAGCATGTGCTCTCAGCTGAGAGATGGTGGCTAGAGGAGAGGATTGTGCTCTTTCAGCTGATAGGTGGCTGTGAGAGGAGAGAGTGAAGTAGGGGGTGCAGGAAAGGACCTTCTCTAGAGAATCTGTGCCCATTCTCTTTGTTTAGCAAAGGAACCAGTGGGAGCGAGGGAGGGGCAAGGCTCCTCTGAAGGATCCACAGGGTTTCTGCACTTCTCTTGGTTCCTTTTCCAAATGGAATGTAGGAGTCCCATGGATCCTCCAGAGGAGCCTGGCTCTTCCCTCACTCCCCTCGGTTCCTTTCCCAAATGGAGAGAGGAGTGCAGGTGGAGATCCGCTGGAGAAGGTCCTTCCTGCACCCCCTGTCTTGCTCTCTCCCCTCTCAGCCATCTCTCGTCTGGGAGAATGCATTCTCTACCAGATGCCTTCCCTAACAACTGCCTCTCAGTTGGGCATGAGAGCTTCTTCCCTGGCCATGACCCCCTCCCCCTTTACATCAGTGCTAGGGCCGGGGAGAAGGAAAGTTATGCATGGCGCCATTGGTGACAGCTGCCACCAGCACATGAAATGTGTGTAGGGGGTTGCCTGTTTGTTATTGGGAGCTGCATGGATTGAACATGGACTCCATAGGGCTGTTATCTAGTTTATAAACCTCCTTAGGCTATATAGGTTTCCCTGCCACAGATGCTGAAGTGGAATAACTCAAGGCATCCTTAGCAGATTCCTGTCTCCCTGGAGTTCTGAACAGTGAGGGGTCAGGCCTGAAACAGCATTTTGTAGTTCCCAAGGCAAATTTGTAACCTGGAACCCCACCTCAACCCACAGAAATACTAGTTAATGGGGTGTGGGTGTGGGTGGGCAGGGAATTATTTCTGAGGTGGCATAGATTACAGCTTTACTTTCCTTGCCTTTCTTTGCAAAATTGCAAATGATCTAACTAAAGCTGGTTTTTCATGTGAAAGCTTGTGCACAAAAACTGTAATGCGTTAGGGTTTACTGTATTATGCCATTTATTCCCCCTTTCCCCCATGTTTTAAGTCTCTGGCTGCTTGTGTTTGTTCATAATTCCTTTTCAGTTTACCCCAGACCCCAGTTTTAAGTTAGCTCAGTTTTCCCATTGGATACCTATTTCAAATATGGTGGATGCAGCCTTGCTACTTGTCAAGGTGTACCTAGGGACTTGATATTGAAATGTCATATTGAAATGTCCGGTGCCTTGCTGGTGGGTTCTGCACGCATGGTGAGGGTCTAACCACCAAATTTGGGACCAGGAAGGAATTTTTCCTCTGGGAAGATTGGCAGTTGATTCTGAGGGTTTTTCACCTTCCCCTGCAGCATGGGTGTGGCTTGCCTGTTCCAGAAATCTGTATCATTTTTCTAAAATGATTTCCTGTTGTTTCAAGCATGGTGCGCTCTGGTTAGTCCCAGTCTCTACTTGTAGCTATTGGTGGGATTTCTCTGTGCAGATGGTTGGGGTGTGACAGGTCTGCAGTAGTATAGGGAACTGGACTAGGTGACCCTTGAGGTACCTTCCAGGTTTATGACTTTATGACACAATCACTAATTAGATGGGCCACCACAGCTCACATTCAGGGGAGAGCTATTGCAATACTAGGGCTTGATTGTGCAAACCTCTTCCTTGCCCAGCTTGTTTCCTTTGTTTGCTAAATGTCTGTGGTTGTCCATCCAATACCATTCTAGGGTATCGTGACCACACTTGAACTCAGCCCCAGGGTCTGCCTGTGTCTGGTATTGTCAGTGTGGGCATTGTTGTCTATGGGAAACTGACACCCTAGTGTCTAGCAGCTGTAAATTGCTCCTTATCTGTTCCCCAGATACCTCCCATCGTGTAGCTATGAACTGCATGTAAATTAGGCACATATGCAAATGATGTGAGAAGAGTTGCTTCTCTTTCCAATGAATGTTACTCACCCTGAACAAACAAAACCCTGGGTTACACGTCTATACAGTCTCAAAGTCTGCTTGGGACTTTGTTTTATCTGCAGATTTGGCCACCTCACTCTCCTTTGCATTTTTATGAATATGTTAAACAGCACTAGTCCCAGAACAGATCTCTGAGGCACTTCTTTGGTAACTTTGTATTGTATTAGTTTATTGGCACTGGCTTCCACCCTGGTGGACAAAACACACATACACATACATACAAACACAGAAATAGAACTAATAAAAAGTTACAATAAGCACAGTACATATCCCCCCAAAAGCTGGTCATAAAGATCAGAATTTAAATTATTTTAAAAACAAATAAAATTTCTCCACCAGCTGGATCGGAGAAAAAGAAGAACATACTCTAACTAATTCTGAGGGCCAAAGCAAAGCAGGACAATATCCACCAAGTTACAGTATTTTTAGGCGAAGTCTAATCATCTTACGACGTTTGGCTACTAATAAGAGAAATGTTGCCATCGACATTAGATCATTTGGATTTGTCAAATTTGCTAATGCAGCCAAAAGCTGCAAGGGGTCTAACCAGTGGGGTTCAGTCAAATTTCCCTCAAATGGGCATAATACGGGCAGTTGAAAATTAGATGCTCCACTGTTTCTATCTCTAGAAGGGAGCAAGAACATTTACGATCCCCATAGGGGACCTTAGCATATCGCCCCTCTGTCACTGAGGTTTGAGTGAGGTTAAATCTAAAGAGTGTATAATGTCGCCTCAGGTTAACATTCCTCAGTATGTCCAAATATGGTTCCCTTCTAGCAAAGACCTTACCAGCAGCCAATCTGGGAGCCACCTTCCACTCCTTAAGCACAGCATAATCCTCCTGGTTTGCTGTGTCCCTGGATCTCTGTTCGATCAAAGCCCTCATCCCAGCTAGGGATTGCTCAACTAAATACTGGAATGAAAAACCCAACCCATTCAATAGTGTTGCCACATAGCGTATCCAAGGGTAGGGCCTAGCTCCTTCATGCTGAAGTTCCTCTCTCAGACAGAGAGATTGCAGGGCATCCGGTGGACAGGCAAACAGCTTAACCCAATACCTCAAAAGGGATAACCTGACCTGATGTTTTACCGGGGGGACATCTAACTCTGCCCTTACCACTGCACCGGGAATACTGGCCCCCACCTTAAGGACTCTATGGAGGAAATAATTCTGGACCCGTTCCAGTATCAAATGATCTGGGAACACTGCACACTCAGTTCCAAAGGTCAGCATAGGTATTATTTTCACACGGAACACCTCTAATATCGTAGGGATGGGTATACCATATGAAAGGTTATATGCCTTCAAAATGGCCTTTACAGCAGTGAGCGACAACCTGGCTCTATTACTGAGATGATGGGTCCATGTGCACCTAGAGGTGATTATTGTACCGAGCTACAGAAATTTATTCACCATCTCTGTAGACGCATTCGAAACTGTCCATACTACCTTCTTTTGAGACTCCCCCCCCCCCCCCCCCCCAAACAATCAAAATCTTGGTTTTCTTGGCATTGACCTCCAACCCGTTTAGTGCAGAATATTCTAATAAGCTGGTGATAGCAGCTCACAAACCTTTCTCCGTCTGAGCGAACACCACCAGATCATCGGCATACTGCAGTGCATGCAACGGGTAGCTCTGAATTTTTGGGGGGCGGGGATTATTGACCCTAAGGGTATTGATTAGATCTGCAACATACAGGTTAAATAAAAGGGGGGCTAGCGGACACCCCTGCCGAACCCCTCTGAATAGAAAATGGGCCACTAGTGGCACTCCGAAATCTGCCCTTCACTCTAGCAGTATTATACTCGTGGATTGTAACCAGTATATTAAGCAAAGCTGGATCTATACCATAGGCCCTAAGTTTATTCCAGAGTCTTTGCCTGGGAACAGAATCAAATGCCTTCGTGTAGTCCACAAAGGCAATAAACAGTTTCCCTGACCTAATTCTTGAATACTTCGCAATTAGATGGAGCATAATAAAGGTACAGTCCAAAATTGATCCCTTGGCCTTGAAGCCGTATTGTTCCTTTGGGTTCAGATCCTTCCCCTCGGCCCATTCTTGAAGATGTTAGCACACAGTGGTCGAGAATAGTTTGCTAACTACTGGAAGCAAACTTATTGGTCTGTAGCAGGAGGGGTTACGGCGATCACCTTGTTTAAAGATCGGCATGATGCAACTACTACCCCAAGACAAAGGAGCTCTACCACCTCTTCTGATGGCATCAAATAGTTTGCAGAGGATCTGGGCCCACCACTGGGGCACTGCCTTTAGCACCTCTGCTGAAAGGCAATCAGGCCCAGGTGCCTTGTTGTCGTCAAGGGCCAAAATCCTCTTTTCAAGATCTGAACTATGAAACTCGATAGCCCACTGGGAAATCTGAGAGCCCTCCCCCTGAATTGTTGTAATGAGGTCCTCGTCAGCACTACCCTCCATTTCTGCATACAGGCGCCCGAAAAACTGCTCCCAAGCTGTACTGGATACCAGAACAGGACCCAGATCTCTGGGTTTCTTTATTATTCCATTTAAGATTTTCCAAAACTTTTTAGTGTCCCTTAATTGCGAGGCCGTCACCAATTTGTCCCACATTTTGTTGTAATACTGTGACTTTTTTAGTTGCAATAAATGTTTATATTCTAGCTTTAAAGCTTGCAGCCATCGTAAATCCAAGTCAGAATATGATCTGACCCAGATTCTCTTTACCTTAAGGAGGAAAAACTTCAGGGCTCTTCATTCCTTGTCAAACCAGACCGCTCTTACCTTACCCAAATCCCTCTGGGGGGTCATAACAATGTTCTCCCTCAAATAGTCAATTACCCCCTCAAATAATCTGCGCAGGATTAACTTCCTGCAAAATCTGAGCCCCCAGTTGATTTAGGGGACCTACATAACAAAGTTCCTGCATCTTGGGCATCTAGGGCAACATGGTCCCATCTTTTTATAGTTAGGTCTAGCTCAGTCCCAGACTTTGGGTTATCTAAAATATTGATGTAATCCTCAATCATAATCTGAACCTCTAACACCCTATGGTCACTTTCAGGTCGTACTCCCAATAAGAAATCGATTATCCTACCCCACAAGGCTGGATTGACAAAGACATAGTCCACTATACTATGGCCTGACAGAGTCTAACAAGTAATCATTCAGGGTTTCCTTCTCCCCTGTAACTAAGCTAAACGCATGCATCTGCAGCTTCTCAACTTCGTGAATGTATCTTTGCCTCTCTCCCTCTGTTCCCCTCTCCCACGTCTATCCAAGACTAAGCCCCTTGGGGTAGAGGCCTGCCTAATCAATGATTGTTCAATTCTAGGTACATTGCTGATGGTATGTAAATGCAAAATAATAATAATAATAGCAATAACAACAACAGTTAACAAGGAGACTTGAGGGTTGGGTGTAGTTTTAATGATGCAGTTGAAACTGGGCAAGTTCTGATGTAGTCATGATTCTTTGGCTTGACTGGAAAGGCCTGTGCTGAAACTCTGAGCCTAGAACCACAGGTGGGGACGGTGCCAGAGTTGTCAGATTCCCGTGGCATCGTTAGCTGCATACCTGGCAGCTGGACCAGAGGGGAGAATCGGGGCGGAGCCTGCAAGCTGTGAGCAGGACTAAAACTGTGAGCCCGCCTTCGGCAGCATGGTGGGGACGGTGCCGGAGTTGTCAGATTCCCGCTGCATCATTAGCTGCATACCTGACGACTGGACCAGAGGGGAGAATCGGCGTGGAGCCTGCAAGCTGTGAGAGAGACTAAAACTGTGATCCTGCCTTCGGCAGTGCCGTAGATGTGTGCCAGGGTCGTGCGCCGAAGGACTGTGCGCACAAGGGCGCGCCCTTTTGAGCTCCCTTCGGTGCTCCCAGGAGCAGGAGCCCAGTTCCCTATAGCTGCCACAAGGCGTTAACTTTAAAAGGGCATTGTTGTGTAAAAGATAGCAGCGATGGCAGGATCCATGGATGATCTTGGTGGGATGGATCGTAAGCATCCCCGTCCCCAGTCAGGCAAGTGATGAACCATTACGGGTTAATAGAAGAAGGAAAATAACACCGGGATTGCAGGACACAGGCATTATCTTGCAAAACAGGTTTTCCCCGCTCTGTGTAGTTCTGGCCTGGCAGAAGATGAAATGGAGCTGACCTCTTTGTTACAGGGCTAGCTCGATAAAGCCCCGGTGGAGGAAGCTGTTGTACAAGATGAAACCTTGTCACAAGACTATTTAAAGTCCCAAACTTTTCTTATAGTACGAATGGTTGCTGCGTTATTTAGCAGTCTTACTGAGATCAATGGTTCTCTCAATAGGGCTTGTGTTCAACTAGGGCAAATAATGAACAAATTGGGGTGCTCCCTGCCAGCTATGAGGGAGAAGGGGACTCGGGATGAGCTGCCTGGGGTCAGCTCTGGGTTATGCATCACTAGGTAGGCTAAATGAGAAAGGTGCTCAGGCCCCAAAATTAGATTTGAGATTAGGGAAGCTGATCCCAAATTCGGTTGTTTTTAAAATTCACTATAACACAGAGGAGGATATTCCCCTTTGGATCAAGGATGCCCTGATAGCTCTTCATTTATCCCATTTATTATTCAGTAAGATTTTAGGAAAATTATGTATATTGATTCCCGTAGATGGGCATTTGTTGTTTTAGTTTATTTTTCTTCCCCAGTTATGGTTCGGGATATTTTTAAGGCACAAAAATATTTATTAACTAGAGGGATTTCAATAGATAGAGGCACAGTTACCCACCAAGTAAGAGACTTCTATATTCAGGAGGATACCCCTCGGCGTGTGCCAGTAACAACAGTAAATGTCCCCTTGGGGCACTATAGGGGAAACTTGAACTCTTGGGCAATCAATCAGGAGAGTGGCTGCGCCTCTGTCAAGATGCCAATTATAGTTGACCCTGCCAGTTTTGGTAGGAACTATGTGGGCCACAATGAGGGACAGTCTTCTAAGATAGGGGATGGGAAATCTAGCCCGGTGAAGTGTAACGTCCCCATAATGGAAGAACTTATAGATTTAAATCAGCAGGTTATGTGGAACAATGTTTATAAAATGGGTAAACATCTTGATTTGTCCCTCCCGGGGAAGGAGGTACCTATGGAGGCTATGTCATAAGAACCCGGTCCTGTAGAGTTGTTGCAAACTGGCAGGGGGTATGTGTTTCTGGTTGGGAAAATATCTTTGCATCCCGAGATACGAGCCCCCCAACAATTGTTGGTGGAAGAACTGGGAAGTTTTTTGTTTGATGGTATGGTAAACGATTTTCAAGTGCCTCAAGCCACATTATACAATCTTCCTGTCATTGAGCAGGATAATATAGTTCAGAAACTGGATCTTTTTCGGAAAAATATCATGTTGATGTCTTGGACTGTAAAGCTCCTATGCCCTCAACGTTGTATTCCCAGGCCAAGCCCCCTTATAATGGTGAGGCTCTAACAGCTGCCCACTACTTGGGGCCAGATGAGCTTGGGAGCTCTCCGCCTATTAGTGTTCCACTGGTTAATAGGGTCACGGAATCTAGTTACGGGGGGAGAGATCTGTCCCCGGAAACGGGAAATTGCGTCCCATTACCAGAAAGTAATGTTGCAAATATAATTGATGACCAGTTGCAGGCAGAATCACCTCAGGGAACTGTATGACATGATATCTGTAGGCTGCTCCCCCAAGAGAACGAGGGAAGAAGCGGTTTGAGAGGAAAAGGAAACGAGGGGCAATTGTTGGGTAATTACTTCAAGCTTGCCTCCTGGAACATTGCGGGACTCAAGGCCAAGACTAATGATAGGGAATGGCTTGAGTATATCGACTATTTCAATGTCATATGTTTTCAGGAGATTTGGATTTTGGTTAATGGGCTTAACGATATGGGGAGGGTGGGGAATTTTCAAGTGGAATTACATGGAGGCCAGAAGTTGGGGAAAAAGGGACGGGCCTCCAGGGGGTTAGCAATTTTTATTTCAGACTCCCAGCAGTGATCTGTTGAAGTGCTGGAAGCTCATAGACCAGAGTTTCAGATAGCTCTACTGCAGTTTCACAACAGGAATAGGTATCAAACAGCTATACTCCCCCTCCTGCTTCTCCTTACAATAACAATGATATTTGGTCTGTTTTGGAGGGTCAGATCAATACATTGGAGGATGAGTTTCCGCAGGCAAGGATAATAATGTTGGGAGATTGGAACGCGAGAATTGGAACAGTCAAGGCTGTGGATATCCATGGGGAAGGGGATCTATTGCTACAGTCTACTTTCCTTCCCGATCACCAATCTTGGGATGAGATCCTCAACGAGGCAGGGCAAAGGTTGTTGGCCCTGCTTCGTTCTGTGGGGTTTGTTCCCCTTAATGGCAGTTTTCCTGGGGATTTAGTTGGGGACTAAGCTGGGGAATCTGACAACTCCGGCACCGTCCCCACCATGCTGCCAAAGGTGGGCTCACAGTTTTAGTCCTGCTCACAGCTTGCAGGCTCCGCCCCGATTCTTACCTCTGGTCTAGCTATCAGGTATGCAGCTAACGATGCCGCAGGAATCTGACAACTCTGGCACCGTCCCCACCTGTGGTTCTAGGCTCAGAGTTTCAGCACAGGCCTTTCCAGTCAAGCCAAAGAATCATGACTACATCAGAACTTGCCCAGTTTCACTCCATCATTAAAACTACACCCAACCCTCAAGTCTCCTTGTTAACTGTTGTTGCTAATATTATTATTATTTTGCATTTACATACCACCAGCAATGTACCTAGTATTGAACAATCATTGATTAGGCAGGCATCTACCCCAAGGGGCTTAGTCTTGGATAGATATGGGAGAGGGGGAGGGAGAGAGGCAAAGATACAGTCACGAAGTTGAGAAGCTGCAGATGCATGCGTTTAGCTTAGTTACAGGGGAGAAGGAAACCCTGAATGATAAGACAGAAGAGAGAACATTAGTGAGATGTCTGTAGGGGTGAGGAGCTAGGAATAGGGTTGAACACATGCAAGGTCTTTTCCTCTCATACTATTATTCAAAATCTCGTGTTCACTGCATTTTCCCTATTACCATCAGATACAACTTTGTTTTCTTGGAAATCTTTGATGAGGGACCTTATCAAATGCTTTCTAGAAATCCAAATAAACTGTAATCGGCTGGATCACCCATATCAACATACTTGTTGAGAATGTAAACAAATTCCAGTAGATTGGCATGATTTTCCTTTTAAAAAAAACCAAACAGACATGCTGGCTTTTCTCCATCATGACATGTTTGTCAATATGCTTCTTCTGTCAGGCATTCCTTAGCGCCTCATTCCCACAGATTCCTCATCTACGCTTCTCTTTATACTGCTTTTTTTGTGTTAGGATTTCCCTCCTCCTTTTGTAACAAAGCTAAGCACCTGCAACCTCTCAGCTTTATTAATGTACCCCTATCTTTTCCTATGTTCCCTTCTCTCTGGTCTCTTTTCCCTTGTCCATTACAGACTGTAAGCCCCTTGGGAGAGGGGTCTGTCTCTAATCATGACTGTACAGTGCCAGACACATTGCTGGAATAATAATAATAATAAGTAATAATAAATCCATAATTAATACACAATTCTATTCTTTAGAATGGCCTTTATTACTGATCTCAAACTCACCAGTCTGCTTTCCAGGGTCACATCTAGAAAAATAGCACTACATATTCAGTCACCAGGTAGAGAGCCTCAATTTAGTGATAGGTAATTTATTACTGATAGTGGGGTTTTGTTGTTTAATTGTTGAGTTTCTTCAGAACTCTTGGGTGAATACTGTGTCATCCAGGTGACTTGTTACTGTTTTTGTTTTAGTTTATTGGTTTACTCTAAAACCTCTTCTAGTACTATGCCCGCTTTTGATGGTTTGTCAGATTTATCACCTAAAAAGAATAGTTCCAGTGTGGGTATCTGCAGCAAAGACCAATACAAAAGAATTTACTTAGCTTTTCTGTAATGGTTTTGCCTTTCTTGAGTGTCCCCTTAATGGTCTAATGGCCCAACTGACTCTCTAGCAGGCTTTCTACTTCTGATGTACTTAAAACAACTCTTGTTAATGATGCAAAATCAAGTTGCTCCTCAAATTCCCTCTTGGCCTGTCTTATAGTTTTACATTTAACTTCCCAATGTTTATGCTCGTTATACATGTATATGCAGTCACTGGGTGAGGTTGTGAGAAGGCTTGGCATTTGGTGTCCTCAATATGCTGATGACACCCAACTCTTACCTTTCCTTTTCATCCTACCCAGACCTGGCAGTCTCAGTGCTTACTCAGTGTCTGGCGGATGTGGGGGACTGGATGAGGGCGAGCCAACTGAAGCTGAATCCTGACAAGACAGAGGTGATGCTAAGTGGGGAAGGCGGTGGGGCTGCCATCCCCCATCACTGATGGGGTTTACCCCCCTTTGGTCCCCCAGGTTCACAGTCTGGGAGTGCTCCTTGCTTCCCAGCTCCACCTGGATGTCCAGGGGGGCGTTGTGGCGAGGATTGCATTTCTCCAGCTACATCTGGTGCGGCGACTTCAACCGTACATCTTGGACTCCGACCTGGCCACTATCATCCATGCTTTCATCACCTCAAGACTGGACTATTGTAACACATTCTGTGTGGGGCTACCCATGGTGACGGTTTGGAGACTGCAGCTGGTGCAGAATGCGGTGTCTCATCTCCTTATGGGGACAAGCCGCCGGGAGCACATTACACCAGTGCTCCGTTCTCTACACTGGCTGCCCATAGTCTTCTGGGCCCGATTCAAGGTGTTGGTGTTTACGTATAAAGCCCTATGTGGTGTAGGTCCTACCTATTTGCAGGATTGCCTCACTCCCTGGGCTCTGGATCGACCCCTGTGCAGCCGGGGGCGCCTTTCTTGAGGTCCCCTGGGTATCTTGGGGGGTGACTATGGAGAGTGCGTTCTCGGTGGCTGCACCAAGGCAGTGGAACTCCCTTCTGGCAGAGGCCTGTGTGGCCCCAGACCTCTCCTCCTTTCGATGACAATGCAAGACCTGGCTGTTCTGCCAGACTTTTGGTGAGGGACATAGGTAAGGGGGGGTTGGGTGGTAGGGTTTTTGGTGTATTTTTTTGATGGCCTCCATATGGACAGAAATGTTTTAGGATATATTTATATTATATTTGTATTATATTTTTATTGTATTTTTATTAATTGTTAGCCGTTCCAAGCTGTTTAGCAGGAAGGGCAGGGCATAAATTATTTAAAGAAATAAATAATCCTTATTAGGACTCAATTTCTTCTTTTAAACTTCTCTTAGCTTCTGCTGCAGTTTCTGGTAGAATGCAGAACTTTATAGGATATATACACTTTACTATGGGAGTGGCCATAGCTCAAGTGGTAAGAGCACGTGCTTTGCATGTATAAGGTCCAAGGTTGAATCCCCGGCATCTCCACTTCAGGATCCCTGGTAGCACGCCTGGTGGAGGCCTTTGCTGGGGGCTTGGAGGGGGCTCAGGTAGCACGCCAGGATGGTCTCTTCCGGAGACCCTGGAAGAGCCGGATTTGGACCTGAATTTGAAACCCCTGCTGCTGTGTGAGGTTGCGACAATACTGGGCTAAGATGGACCATTGGTCTGAGTCAGTTGGGCAGTTTAGTTTAGTTTACTGAAAATTACTCCCTGGAGCCACTAGTTCATTGTTCCCTGTCCCTAGGATCTCTGATTTTAGCCTTTTTAGGCACCAAGTTTGGCATGCTGCTTGGTTAAATCTCATATGATCGTATGTGATGTACACATCACATGGGTGCAAACATACTTGCTGTAGTGCCAAAACAATTATTTGCTGCAAATACCATATTTGACAAATTCACCTACTTCAATTTGGATCTGCCCAAGTGAGTACAAAACGCTATTCATGTTTGCTTTGGGTTTTTCAGTTTGTTTGTTTTTGGTCATTTTTGTTCTGATACTTAGTTATTTGACTGTGTCCAACTGAATAACTAGAAAACTGAGTAAAATTTAATGAAGCCCCTTCCCTCTGAAAAACAGGGGTTTTCATGAATATCTTAATATTCTTTTCAATGTGAATATGCATTCTTAGTTAGTTCTTAGTTAATTTACTGAAAGGTGTGATCTTAGATCATTGCCATAAGACAACAACAAGAATACAAACTGACAAACAATCCAATAAATACAACAAACCCACATTCCAATTACACCAAATGACAGGGTTAATATTATTTAACCCTACAATATCTAAATACCATGGCTGTTGAACACATGAGATATTTCTACTCTACATCCATACTTCCATCCTCAACCAAAAATTGCTTACGATACAGTACCGCAAATCTAACAAATGTTAAAATAATGTAAAATATAGGAAATAAATCCAACAAGGACTTAGATTGAAGGAACTTTCTTCTCAATCCCATTGCTAATAGTAAAAATCTCATGACACACAAGGTTACCTCCGGATCTACATCCATGAGGCCCATTTGCGTCAAGAACCAATCTGTTGCACATGGGAATTTCCCAATGAAAGGCTGTACTAACTCAGCACAGATCGTATCATAAAGGTGGCACTCAAATGTGTGGACTCTACAGCCAAGGTATCGAAAGGACATAAACGATCCCCATAGGGGATCTTAGCTACACGCCCCTCCAACACCTTTGTGGGCAATGCATTGACCCTAGCAGAGAGAAATAAATGCTTCTCTCTAAAAGATGCAACCGAGCCAACGTAACTTGCCTCGTCACCCTTTTGAGGAACCCATAATGCGTACCCCACCAGGTGATGAGATCTTGCAACCAATGCCAGCTCCTCTTGCCGATCTATATCCCGTAGATGGGTGATAATCTCCCGTGTGGCTGCTTCATAGCTTCTGGTCCCTAAATATGCCTCCAATAAGCTGGAACGGGTCAGATAATCTCTAATGGCCTGGCGCCAAGGGCTAACGAAGGAATCAGAAAAGATATTATAGAGCAAATTATCACAAGGGGCTCTACTTGCTTTAAGCCAATAGAGAGCCGCCTGCTCCCATGTAACTACCTTCCATCCTTGGGTGCCCACCTCTAAGCGGATGGCGGTGGCTGGGGTCCCCTTAGGTAGTTTGGTAAGGGAACTCAAAAATTTTGTTTGTAGAGAATTTAGACTTTTCCCCCATAAGGGGGCCCATAACAGAGCACTGTATAAGAAAGATGGCTTAACCTTTGCCTCAGAAACCTTTATAGCCACTTTTAAGTTCCTCTTCCCTGTCCCATTGAAAAATCTCAAAATTACCACTACCTGGCTTTTGGCTACCACTTCTGCCCTTCCCAGATTATCTGTCCACCGGCCTGCGGACATAAAGTGCAGTCCCAGATACTTGTACCCCTTAGCTTGCTGGAAGCACATACCATTCACAGCCCATTGGTAAACCCTCCTGCTCTGAGTGAACACCAGAATGTTAGATTTGGCACAATTGATCATTAGATGATTGTCACGACAGTAGCTAACAATTGCCGAGGGCTGCCTCCACAGCCCAACCCTATTTTGAGATAACAAAACGAGGTCATCAGCATAGAGGAGAGAACCAATAGGCTTAGATGCCAATTTTGGGGGGAAATACCTCTCCTGCCTCATGCTGGGAATCAAATCATTGATAAATAGATTAAACAGGGTAGGTGCAAGAACACACCCCTGTTTTACCCTCTGTTTAGCCAAAATATCTGGCGTAAGATGGTCTGCCAGATCTACCTTAATTGCTATAGAGGTATCCGCATACAAGGCCCTGATAAGTAAAAGTAGCCTGGGCTCAATTCCAAAGGCAGACAACTTTACCCAAAGAAGAGCTTCCCATTGGCGGATCTATATTTTTCCACTAAATGATGGCACACCAGACAGTGGTCCAGGGTAGCCCTACCCTTCCGAAACCCTGCCTGCTCTGGGTGGATTATCTGATTGTTATCTATCCACTCCATTAGCCTAGCCAAGAGGAACTTAGCATAAATTTTGCCCACAATGCTAATCAGGCTAATTTGCATTTTGCATTCAGATATTAGGAATGTTATCTGAAAATACTAATAATTACAAATACAGAACCTGCTATTTCTTTCAGCACTAGCTCACTGAGATAGGATATGACAACTCAAATGTCCACAATGTAGCCAGGATTCTCCCCTCCCCCGCCCCGCCCCGCCCCGCCATGGTAATGGGCTTGTGAGTCCCAATTTCCCTTTTTGCTTTGGATCTGCGTGTGGCAAGGAGAGAATTGCATTGTTTTGAGGTGTGATTCTTTCTCTATGCTGTACTATAGGCTATCCCTAGAATCCGAGTGTGAAGATTATTTTCAGAAAATCTGAAAAGCTAATTGCACTTAAAAATTTAAAAAACCACAGCATGTGGCCTATAAAAGCAATAAAGTGTGTGACCCTTTAAGCATCAGTAGTCAGAAGATATTGGTTTTGGTGAAAATCAGAATTCCAGAATTAGAATTTTGAAAGGAGTGATTCCGTTTAAAAAGAGGGGACCAGAGGACAGAGCCAGAAGTTTCCATGATGGTTGTAAGTGACCAGTAGCAGAGAGTATAGGGTGGAGGTTGAGGAACACTTGATTGGTAATGGTTGGGATGGGAAACTGGGTTGATTTGTTGGGATAAATAGCAGTTGCAGCTAGAGAATTACTGTAGTGTGCTATAGGAGCCAATTTTGTTTGATGTTGGGCTTTGGTTCTGGCTATTTATAAGTCACAAACTCAGCCTACGTAAGCAAGAAAGTCTGCAACTCTCTAGTTGAAGAAATTACTGTTTCACATTGGTGATTCATGAAGGCAGACAGCCGAAACATTTTATACTGAATACAACGTCAGAATCTGAATTGTACAAGGAGTATGAACAGCTTTAACTTGCTGCATTTTGGAAATGAAGGCCTGGAGCAGTCATGGATGGGCTTCAGGAATGTTAATTGTTTCTGTACATGAATGAGCTTATAAATGGTTTTTTCTGATGGCTTATTTTGCTCATCAAGGATAACTATGCGAGTGCCAGAGAAAAGAAGGAAGGATGAATTATATCTTTTACTCTGCCTACTAATACTTTCCAGGTTTGATATAATGTGCCTTTAACAAACCATGAACTTCTCTGCTACTGAGCCACTGCAGCCTGCCTATAATCAAAGTAGGTAAAGAACCGTTATACTAATCCAGTGTGCCATCATATCTCTAGCAAACACATGTAAGTGGTTGCTTTGAATATTTATTTTGATGCAAGGAGTGTTAAGCCTTTTTTTTTTGGCAACACATGCACCACAGATATTGTGGCTTTCTCAACTTTGTTACCTTAAATGAGCAAGTTTTGTTCCTTCAGCTACAAGCATGTAGTGGTAATGCTTTTCTTTTTATGAGAATAAAAGAAAATACCCAAACAACTTCGAAGAGTTCACCTTGGCAATTAAGATGGGTTTAAATTGTTGAAATTGAAATGACTGTTCTTGTGTCCTGTTTTCAATCAGGTGCGGTTGTATGCAAGACCCGATGCAATCAGAAGAGGATCCGGGGACTATGCTCTAAATATTACACGGAGACTCATTGAGTTTTATGAAGACTACTTTAAAGTGCCCTATTCCCTGCCAAAATTAGGTAAGATTTTCCTTAACAGAAAATGCAATCATATTCTGTTAGACCTTTCCTCTCTGTTTCAGTGTGAGGAATCTTAGGGGTTAAATTAGAAGGGACATTGAAATTTTCACTTCTTTTAAGGAGAGAAGAGGCTGGCGTGTCACCTCCTTTAGTCCTGCCTTAAGCGGCAGCTAGCAAACAGCAATCAAAGCTATTAGGCAGTGGGGCACTAGAGAACAGAACCTTTTCTGATTAGTTTCTGCTTTTCTGATGCTCAGCATGTTGGGCCTCGTTTTCATTAGCAAGCCCTCGGGTTAGGTTTATTCAGTCATATGTATATCTTGATTGCTCAGCTGCAGAAGGAGAGCAGAACTGAGAATGTGTGTGTAAATTGGAAATTTGCAACATTATAAGAAAATATTTGTTATGTTGATTAGTGTAGCTTCTTAATGATGATTAATATATGCTTGATTATATTGCTGCTTATTGAAGAAAATTACTTGAGAGCTTATTTTGCGGTTCAACTGACCCAATTGTAAAAGCTCTTTTTTATTATTTATTATTATTATTGTTTTTTACATTTTGCTCTCTCCTCCTTCCCGTCTCCCACACATTGAAATATTTCACACCATTTTATTACACCCTTGTTGGAGCAATCTCCAGAAAACCTTCTAGCTCAGCGGCAAGAATAAAGCTCCTTTTTGATCAAAAGTTTTAGAGATTGAACGACAGGTGTTCCTCCCAGGAGTCCAGGGTCTCCTTTATTAAAGCATTATCCTGCTGTGTAGCTTTATTAGTCTTCCAACTAATGGCGTGGTATATAGGTATAGTAATATTGTTAGAAATGGGTGTTGCATGCATTTTTACAAGAATGACGCACCATTTGTTTTTGCTCCTGGAAATGATGGCTTGCAAGCAGGACTATATTAAAAACATGGCAGAGATATAGAATTATAAATATGGGATTTACTTGGAATTGCTGGTTTCTGTCTAGCTTCCCACCTGCCTCTACAGTTGCCCACATAAGGATTTGTGGTACAAACATTTGACATTAGCATTTGGGTAGTTGGACATTGCTGAATTCTGTATTCAGGTAATCAGAAACTTGAAAACATGACAGTAAAGTAAGGCTTATTGCGTGACCATAGTCATTGCAGTTACAATGCAAGTCCAATACATAAACAATATAACACAGAAAAACATAAAATACTAAAACATAATGCATTATGACCAACATGATGATGATGAAAAACATGTCTGCTTTTTGTAGAAAACATAGACTCACTGTGACCAAGAGAAAAATGTGGATCTTCCTTTACACCAAAAGTTGAAAACTGGCAAGGAGATTAAAGTTTGTAACTTTAGGGAATTTAGCATGGCCACTGTGTAACTGCGGAAAGGATAGTGTCTTCTGTACGTCCCTCACAGTTAAACCTTTTGTCTCAATATGCTTCCTTGTTATAGCACAGTGCCAAACTTCCTTAAATCAATTCACAGTGCATAGAAATGAGGTGTATTCCAGTTTAGTCTATTTTAGGGATTATACCCAAGGAAAAATATATCCTTGTGAATTTGCAGTTTTTATAGTAAAGCTTAACGTATAGTAAAAAATCCCATTTTAATTATAAGATCTATACTGCTTGGTTTGCAATGTAGACAAGCTTATTATGATGATGTAGTAATACTATAGGAACTATAGTAAAATAAAACTTATTAGGTTAAAAACAAAAATTTTCAAGTAGTGTCTATAACTTACAGTTCATTTACACTTTTTTGTATCTTCAACCCAGTTGAGTTCAACAAAGATTTTAAATGTGCTTAAATTTATGCTTAGAGCATGGTTACCATGTTGGTCCTAAGTATGAAAGAGACGGGAGATAAAACAATTAAGATGGTAACTTTCATTGGACCAGCTTCTGCTGGTGAGTTATCTGCAAGCTTTGGAGCTACACAGATCCTTTCTTCAAATGATGCAAAAGCTTGTATTTACCAAAAGAAATTGGCCCAATAAAAGGTACCATTGCTACTTTGTCTCTGTTTTTTTAAATTCAAATCCTGTTTTAGCTCTGAACTTACTGGGTGACCTTGGACAAGTCACTATGTCTCAGCCTCAGTTCACCATCTGTAAAATAGGAATAATAACCTAACTTGCAGAGTTGTTGTGGGGATGAATTAGATAAGGGCTATAAAACACTTTGAATACTGAAAATGTTATGCAAATGCTAAATAATAACTTTACAAATAGGAGTAATTCCACTGACTTCAACAGGAACACACTCGTGTTCTAGTTCTCTAATCATGGCCTTGGTAGCCAAATAGTTAATCGATTGCTGTCAGGTTGTCAAGTGTTTTGTATGGTCCCTTTCAATCTCTTGTGCCAATGGTGATAGGTATGCCATTTTTACATACTCTGACAAAACCCATTTTGATTGTAGTAGGGCAGCATGCTGTGGATCTGCTATCCCTTTAGGGAAATCAAGCTGGCGCCCAGCCCAGAGCCAGAATGGCCACTAATGAGGGCAGTTGGGCAAGGATGTGGTGGAAGTCAGCCCACACAGCCAGAAGACAGAGCAGGGAGCTCAGGAAGGGTTGCTGTTGAGCCAGGGCAACTGTGTGTGATCCCGGGGCTGTAGCTGTGGGAGCTGTTGGAAGGAAGGAGGCTGGTGAGAGAAAACTGTGGAGGAGAAGCTGCATGCAAGGAGGAAGCAGGAGCGGAGCTGTGTGAAGGAGCCAGAAGCCTAGTGAGGTACAGAGTTTAAGGAAACCTTTCAGGCTGCTATCTCCTGGAGCTGCTGAGAGACAAGGTGTGAAACCAGCCTGGGGAGTGGTGTCCTTAATTACCACTGGGCAGTAAGTAAGAACTAGAGAAGAGACTTTGTGTATTGGGGATACAGAAGGATGGAACCCCAAGCCTAGCCAGAGGTTTTGAATGACTAGAAGAACTCTGATGGGACATTGTATGCTTGTTGGTGATTGGCACAGACTGTATAAATAAACTGGTGTGTACTTAACCCCACGTGCCTGGATCTAATTTGGAGTACGCATCCTGTGTGCACTTAGCCCTGAGGACTGGGACCTTGCTACAGTCATGTAGTTATTTGTCCAACTCCTGCTTCTGTCTTGTGGACTTCAGTGGATGAAAACAAATGAGACAGTAGCCCACGAGTCAGTTCGGTGGCTGTTAGATGTTTGCCCACTTCCGCCTTGGGGTGGGCAGCCAGCTGCTATGGGACGTGTCTTCCAGGGAAGGTCAGTGATGCAGCCCGTGCTAAGGCTTGCCCAGCTGGGCTAATCCAGGCTAACGTGTGCCCTCCTGTCAGACCCCACCCAGGCCGTCTGAGGTGAGGTCTGAGGATCGGGCCCAGAGGAACGTACTCACCTGGCCTGCCAAACAGTTGATTGTGGGAGCCTGGAGGAGTGTCCACAAATCAGCTGTTTGCTGCATGCACCTAGCCTGGGTGAGGGCGCTCCTCAGCTGTTTGACCCAATCAGTTGTTTGGTGGGCCTGGTGAGCATGTCAAAGAGCTGACCGGGGGTGCTCCTTTAGGACATATAGAATATGAGCTTGTTTGCCAGCTTACAGTCTGCATGCTGTTCTTCCGATGGGGATGGGGATGGCCTATGTTAGCTTGGAGCAGCATATTTGTGTGCTAGTCAGTATGCACTTGAGCAGTAAATTTGGATCAGGGGCAGGCTTTTCCACATTAAGCATTTTTCTAGTCTCCTACACGCATGCACCCTTTCCACCTGTATACCTTTGGTAAGGAAAGAGATTCAATATTTTTGTTTATATTGACAATTCTTACGTCCACTTCTCTTTTAAGAAGAAAGTGGGCCTGTGAAACATTAGGAGACTTTTGTTAGTTTCTTATCAATCTGTAATATTGGGTGAAAACAAATAAGATGGTGACCCACTTTGGCCTACTATGGCCTGCCTGGGCCTGGAACTCACTGACTTGTATGTTTCCCTGCCAATGCCCTGGGGTAGGTAGGCAGCTGGCCCAGGATGTGTCCTCCAGAAGTCCTGGATGACCACACAAGCGCCCATACATCTGTTTGGCCTGCCTAGCCCTGCCATGGGGCGGTGGCTAATGGGTTGGGGGGCAGGATGCTGGGAATGGGATGGGGCTGCCAGCCCTCACGTTGTTGTGTTCCCCTGCTGGGGCGGTACAATGGCTCTCTGGCCACCAGGAGTTGCAGCTACGTTCCATGCTGTTTGCCAATCTGGGGAGTTGTGGCCACGCTTTTCCACCTGGGGCAGGCCCTGGGAGCTGCCTCACTGCCAGTGCATCTATTTTTATCCATTGTTGGTTGTTGTCTGACATGTTGCTGTCCTATTGGTCCTGAGTTTGAGAGAGACAAGAGGAAAATAGTTCAGGTGATATTGAAGTTCAGGTGATATTGAAGCTTCTGTGAAGCTCAAAATCTTTACATATTCATCAGGAGACGATGGTCCAGTATAAGGTATCACCTCGACTCCTTTGTCCCATAAACCTCTCCCTATAATGTTGAAAGTGTTGTGGTGGAATGAGGAGGAGATTATATTCTTTTAGCTTTCCAGTTATGTACTTTTAGTGCCTCTCAATTGGGTTTCTGGCATGGTGAAGACAAGATGTACTTCCAGAACTCAGATATCGATGAACTGAAGTAAATACAGGACATGTTACTATATTGCAAAACCTTATATACATATATTTTAATATTTTAGATCACAATCTACAATGGCTACATTTTACTAAAACACTTGTAAATGAAGTTGAATGAAAGTTGCTTGCATTTTAATGAAAATTATTTTCAGCATTACTTCCCTTTTGATTCTTGCCCCCCACCCCAAAACCCCAAACAAAACTCAAAGCCCTGTTAAGTGATTTTGTTTAGAAAATTTTCTCTTGTATCGAACACTGTTTATAGAGAAAAGAAATATTAGTAAGAGGTAAAACACACAACTTTTAGTTTAGTAGTTAATAACTAGCCTCTTCCTTTCTAGGAACCTGCGTATGTGGCTCTTGCCTCACCTGTGCCAGGGTGTGGAGGACATGCGGCCTGCCAGGACCATGTGCCCTGCTCTCTGTACTGGCACCCAACTGACCCAAGGGGATTGGGCCCTCCTGGCTCATGTGGCTGCACCTAATGTCTTCCATAAGACTGATTCTCTGAAATATAGGCTGCAAAGCTATGCCAAGAAAGAAAGGTTGTCTGTATAAATGCAGCAGCTTCATTTAGTATAAAATAGTGGACACTGGTTGAAATAACCCTCTTTCGAGTTAAATGTTTTCTTTTCATTATGCCATTTGTCTAACCATTGGCGTTCCATGAATCGAGACATCAATATGATCCAAACCTCTCAGATGAGGAAAGTATCATATCGGAGTTCAGATATATCAAGATTATTGCCAGTAAGAGTTCAAAAGCAGCCAGCCTGTAAGAAAAGAAGAAGAAAAAAAGCACCCAAAGAGCATTCACCTTAATTCCTCAATTAAATCAATTTTAGGAGATCATTGAGATTTAAAACATTGCTTACTTTTTAAAGGACTAGATTGATACTGTTCTGCTTGCAAGCTGTAACTGCAGGATGCTTCATTGGGATGTGATGCTGAACTATATTAGTCTAATCAGTCTCATGTTAGATCAAATATGTCCCAACTGGCTGTAACTTAGAAAGGTTAGATTGCCGTACAGAGAAAGGGAGAGGACCTGCAGAGAAACCTAGGAAAGAAGCCTGGTGTAAAGCTTATGCTGAGTTATTTGATACACTGATAGAATGAAAACCTGGAATTTATATGGTGTGTCTATAATAATCTGTTCAGAGCAAGTTGGGATCTCTTACCTGCTTACATAGGGTTAAATGCCTAAAGGCAAATTAATCCAAAACACTTTTAAAGATAGCTAGAGCTAAGGCAGTTTTCATTACAGCTCTTTCATTCTACTCTACCAGAGCACTCATCCTTGATTAGAGGAGTTATCTTTTCTGAGGCTGCTTGTGATTGTCTTTTTGTTAGATTAATCAGGGCCCTTCTTGACCAGAAACTTACAGTTCTTAATGTTAGATTCTGAAGGGCAGTGATGATTCTAGCTGTAAAATGAATTCTTGGTGGTGATAGCCCCTGATCAGGACTAACTTTAGAACTCTGCAATTTGAAAGTGAAGCTCCTATAGATCATTAGTGCCCCACAATAGCTGAGAGTGAAAGATTGGAGCAGAGATTTTTACTAATAGATGAAAGGTGTGAATGCTCTCTTCTTTTTAGATAACAGGTGTTAGTGGAAGAGCACTTCTAGCATTGGTCTTCATTTGTGTAAATTATTGGAGTTAGCTAGGGGCTGCAGATTTATTATAGGAGTTGTCATTTCAGTAATATCAGGGCATCCCCAAACCAGTTTCCAGAAGCTCACTCAAGCATCCTCAAGCACTCACTGGGCAGATGGTACGTTCTCAGAGCTTGACCCCTAGTACAGAACTCACTTTAATCCTGGGTTGACCCTCCAGCCATCCCATTGCATCCCAGATGTCTGCCACCCAGGTGGCAGGGCCACCCACACTTCAACACATGACATTCTCGATCCCACCCCAAAGATAGGAGTGACCAGAAAGCTTATAGACAGGGACTTCTCCACCCATTGGCAGGGCAAGCACAACGCACCAAATGTTGTGCTGGCAATTGCCCATCAAGTCATTCCTCCACTGGGTTACTGCAACGGACACCAGCTGTGGTCCATGTGGCAAAATCAAAGTATAAACCAGTGCTAACTAACTACATGCAACTGAAGGCTCTTTACTTGATTACTGGGAAAAGCTCCCTCCCACTCCTCCCCCTTATTTGGGAAGAAGCCTTCTGCAGACTCCACCTATCGTTCCTTGATTCCAAATTGGTGAAACTTGGCTGCTGAAGGATCCTAAAAAAGAAGGAGCAGTAACATTTATTAATAGAAAGCTGTAAGGATATTTTAAGTTAAGATAGGCTATCCCTTTTTCTGCTTACGCCTTTTCCTCGCTCATTGATTTGTGAATTGCACCAATTTACATGTTAGTATGTGTATTTAGGTAAGTCTAAAAGAGTCTTTATATTATAGAGTGGGAGGATCCCACTCTATATTTAAGGCCAGCATGCATGTGTCTGTTTTTAATGCATGAACATTCTATTGCTTATAAAATTGTCACCATTTATCCTCTTTTTGTCTGAATTTGACAAAGAGGATTGCTTAGGTGAGGGGTACAATCTGTCAAAATCTCATGCAAATCAGACAAAAAACCAAAAGAAGTTACACCCTTTTGAAAATCAGAGTAAAATTGCCTTTTCTGCCTGTTTCAGACACTTTTAGTATTTATTTATTTATTTATTTATTTATTTATTTTATAGATTTTTTTATCCAGCCCCTCCTGCAAACCGCTCAGATTGGAAGTGTACTTTTAGGAAGTTTTTGTGAGGTGGAGTGGCGTTAGAGAATTCAAGGGTACATTCCGGCATGTTCTTTTTTTAATTATCAAAATCCATCTGGTAGTTAAAGTTATACATTTTTAAATTTCCCATATTAGTGAATGGGAGAGTTTATAACGCAATGCTTGCAAAGTTAATTTCCTATATTAGTCAAGCCCCCTTCGCTGCCATAATGGCGGCGACGGGAAAATTGCCGCGCTCCCCGTCATGGGATACGGGGAGAGAAGACGAGTCATGCTGCATCCAGGCAGCAGCTAGGAACGCCCGGCCTGGGTGAGGGTTGCCTCGGCAACCGAATGGTGGCACGTGCGCAGAGGCGCTGCGCTGAGGAACAGTGAGTGGGCTCGCCCCCTTTTTTCGGAGGGCGGAGCCGCTCTGGCCGCGTGGAAGCGGCATTCGTCCTGCGGACCTCAAACAAGCAGCCCACCCACCTCACCTCTTGCACTGTGGTATATACTGGTTGCCATTACGGAACCGAAGGGGAATTTTGACGACTAGCCCAATTGAGGGTCGTGTGCTTTGCCCCTTCAACAGTGCAGACTAGGTTAAATAGGTTAATTGGATGGTTAGGGAATTGGTTAAGACAATGAATCATAATATACAACTAATTCGGCATACATAAGGATTTGGAAGAATGGAGCTTGAATGAAACATAATTGATTGAATTGAATAATATATGGGTAAGCAATTGTCGCACTCAGCGGGGGTCCAGTATGCTATAGTAGGATAAATAGGTAAGAGTAGGTTAGGATGAGTCATCTCCTTAAGAGATGGGGAGAGAACACCCAGTGCCATGCTGGGAGCAGCAAGCACTGGGGTTAACACCCTGGGAGGGGTGCCCAGACGGGTCAGCAAGTACATGCACGGTCTGCTGGCTTTGCGGGTACTTACCTCCTTACTCAAACCCCCAGTTGGGGATGGTCCCCTTTCAGCCAGAGCCAGGGTGCTGTCGAAAGGGGGAGTTATGATGTTGGGTACTGACAAGGGAGGGCACATCCCTGTCAGTAACGGTGTTCATTAGTTAAGTAGCTAGCATACTGGACCCAGTTTGCCTGAGCAATACCCACCGGCCTTGAGGATGATTGAAATAAAGAGTGCGGCCATTTTAAAATCCAATACGGTCTCTGTGTCTCATTGGGGGGATGCGCCGGCAACACAGAGTTCATAACATCATGCATACGCAATTTAAGTGTCTCCTGCTACTCTTCCCTATCTGACCCTTTTTTACTGTACATCCTGGTTAGCTCTCTGGGGATTAGTCAGATTGGGGGGGCGGGGGTGCTGGGTAGCTGGTACAGGGGTGGCCACTTGAGGGTGGGGTGGGGCTAAGGAGCTGGTACCTGGGCGGGGTGTCAGTTGAAGTGAAGAGTGCTGGGGAGCTGGCATTGGGGGAGTCACTTGTGTGGGGGAATTGATGGGGGGGTGGGTCACTTGGCGTGGGGCACTGAGGTGCTAGCATGGTGGTCACTTGGCCCGGGCAGGGTTAGAGAGCTGACATGGGGGAGGGGCGAGTCACCTGGCCTTGTGGGGGGGACTGGGGAGTTGATATGGGGAGTCACTTGGCATGGGGTGGCTGGGGAGCTGGCACAGAGGGGTCACTTAAAGTGAGGGGGTGCAGGAAGCCAGGGCGTGTGGTCATTTTGGGCTATGGGCAGTGCAGGGAGTGGGGGAGAGTCATTTGCAGCCATGGGGGTGTAGAGAGCTACAGCAGGTGTGCATGTCATTTTGTGCATTCCCTTTGCCAAAAAGCAGGAACATTTTATATAGTCAAAAAACCTTAAGTTTAAGAGAGACGTTAAGGCCCTTACAAATTCAATCGTACTCCAAAAAACAGGGACATGTTCACCCTCTCCTTTCCTGATATCCTTTCATTTGGGTTGAAGGGTGTGGGGAGCTATGGGAACTGGATGGAATGATAGGAGTACTCCCCATGGTATTGTATCATATGTTTCTTAATAACTTATTTCACTTAAAACCATGTCATTTTACCCATTAGTCATGGCATTCCTCCTGTCATTCCACCTGTTCTTTGCTGCTGCACTCTACCTCTGTTACTCCCTGTCATTCCACCCATTCCACTCCCCCTGATGCCTTACTCATTGCCACACCCTCCTAAAATGAACCTCCGCTGTATTCTTTCACAGCCACTTAGTGGTATCTGTGAATGACAATAGGATTATTTCCAAATTGGCATTGCTGTTGCCTCCATTCCTTCCAATGGGCGTTCCATTTTATTAATTTCAATATGTACCTGACTTCAAATGCTTAATAAACATTTATATAGCACTTTCCCCAGTTTTAGTGTTGCTACCAACCTGCAGAGGAATAGGATTGAGGCTGAAAGACCAAGGCAAAGTGTGCGTGCATGGAGCCTAAGTTGTAAGCAAGCATAACTTTTGAGATTGCACAACATCTTTACTGCTTATATGGCCGGAAAGTTAAGGTGAAAGCCTTAACATAAAATTTCCATGCTTTTTGGAGTATAATTGAATTTGTAAGGACCTTAACTTTTCTCTTAAACTGAAAGTATTTTTTGAGTATATGATCTCCTGCAAATGAACTTCAAAACGGAGAGAGCGGAGAATAGATTTTGTGACTATAGCACTACACATAAGTAGTGTGTGCTAACTCCAGTGATTTATGAGCGTCACTAATTTGGGGAATATCTACCTTCGGATACCCCTTAGGTGAGGTTACTGACTCACTGAGTGCTACCCTCAGGCCCTTGCCCCTTTACTAAGCCAGACTTCAACTCTAACAGGGATAAAGGATATGGTTCTGAATATGGTCCTGCCATGATAACTTCATGGTGCCCTTCACGCTGGGTGTCTTTAGATAGACCTGAGGGTAGGCACCCCCAGACCTTCTCCAGGGGTGGCCAGTTCCGCGTTCCCCACATTCATCCCTGTCTACGCTGGGTTTACACGGACCCGGTAGTTGCCACAGCCAACAAGCTACCTAAACAGCACCCCCATCCCCCACACCATAGTGCTGTGGGCAGATCACCGCTCTAGGCTGCCACATGTAGCTCTATGGCATTGTCCAGGGCAACCTCTGGCTGGGAGCAGAGCTACAGCGGCCATCCATGAACAGACCGCAATTCCACCTCCGACTGGTGCCCTGAGTTTGGGTAGCCTGCTCCACTGGAGGTGCTCTGGAATGTTCCAGAGCACCACTAGTGGGGCTAGACCAGCTTTTGCTTTGCCTGCATATTTGGCAGCCTGCCTTTAGACCGAAGGGCTGCCCAGGTGTGAGGCAGAACAGAGCCGTGAGCATCATCCATCTAAAAGCACCCACTGACAGATACACCACAATAAAAAAATGAGAAGTCCATCCCCAAGTCCTAATAGCTGCATGGACTTATTTTCTGCCCCTTACTCTCTTAAGAAGATGCCTTCCAGAGGTAATGGTTCTCAGTGGTCCCCTTCTCCTGAAGTACCTAGAAGCATCATTTACCCATCAAGAGTTCATTCATAACCATATGAAAGGATCCGATATCTATAAGCCCCAAAACATCATGTATTGACCCAAATGCACTCAATGACCGTTAGGTGGGAGGTTAAGTCACACTGTTCGTTCATCCAATGCATTGAAGATACGCCTCATTGCTGCATTTTATGCCCAGGGCACTGTCCCTACACTGGGCCTCACTGCAGATGATGATGGGCCCCCCGTCCCTGCCACACCCCCACTGTGGCCACACAGCGGACAACTCCATGACCCCACTTTGGCCTGTATACCAATACGTCCATCCTTGTGTCCTACTTAAGAGCAACAATATCACACAAGCAGGGGGAGGATGCTATACATTCCTGCTTCCTCTGCAACAATAACCCCCTGCTTCTGAGCCAACCAAAGTGGGGCTTTATTGTCACTAGGGTAATCTTAAGATCTTGCTCGGGCATTTCAAAGAAACAAGACCCTTTTAATCTTCAAAATTCCATTTCCATCAGTAACTTATTATTATTAACAAACATTTATATAGCACCAGCAGTGTACCTGGCACTTTACAAAGTAATAAAATAGACACGGTCCCTGCCCCTAGGGCTTACAATCTGAGAGACATAGGAAGGGGAACAGAGGGAGAGACAAGGGACACACCTGGATGGGTTTGGGCTGGAGTAAGTTGTGAGTAATAGATGTACTGACATAGATAATTTTATTCAGCTATGTCATGAATAATAAAAACAGCTGAAACTTTTTTCAAACCACGTATGTATTTGGATCTTTATCAAATGCCCTTACAGCAGCAATCTCATCAAGAGACTGATTTGAGGACATAAAACATATTTCTCTTAGAACCAGAAAAAGTGGAAACAAGTCATCTTATCCTTTCTGTCACCTAGTTTGACCTGCGTTGGGGTTTCTTTTGTTTTCCTGTATTCAGTATGTGACTACAGTACTTACCTAAAATTGTTGGCTCAGATACATCCCTGGTATTCATCCAATCAATCTAATTCAGCAGTTATTATACCACAAACATCAATTCTTTTTCTCTCACTTTAATTGTGGTGTATGTGCCAGTGTGAAGGCCATCACTTTTTAAAGACGTATTTTCAAGGTAAATGGTTGATATCTTCTAGGATGTACACACACACACACTACATATAGATATAGATATAATATTTTAAAAAAGCATATCCTAATAAATGCTGCATGTGCATACACACATATGCTTTTCTGTACATCTGCTGAAGGTAGTCTGAAAAATACCCATACAGGCACATGCAAGATACATTTACATAGGTCATCCAAACTTCTGAGAATGGATTTCATTTCCAAAGATTATTACTCTGCCTTGAAAAAAAGATTACAGCATATTAAAGAGAGACTTAAATAGGCCAGAGGCTCTTGTCCACATAAAAGATGTAAAAGGAAAAATATAAATGTGGAACGGAATAAACCTATTTCTGTCACCTTGGCTCTGTTGGCTTACTTATAAATCTTACATCTATACTCACTAGGTTCTGTAAGCTGCTGCAATTCAAGAGGACATCTGTGCTCACCTTTTATTACTTTTGCTAAGAATTTTGTAACAGAAAGTATATCTTTACATATTGAATTACATTATGTCTGCAACCTCTTGCCTGGGGCAGTGTCCGCCCTGCATTAAAGATACTAATGATTTCCTATGTGAAGCCGAAAACATTAAGATGGCTGAACAAGTTTTATTAATACAAGTGTACAGATACCTTTTGATGTGTCTTCCCTGTATACTGGCAGTGCTCTGAAAATGGCACATAGCCATTAGTCAGTATTACTACATGAAAGAGCTCTAAAGGTCCTTGGGATATATCTCTAAACTTCCATTTTTTTTCATCTCTTTAGTGTGCAGCAGTTTTCCGTTTCGTTGCATCAAATGCATTTAAATACCATCTGCTTATGAAACTAGGACAACGCATATCCACAATAAAGATCTGTTTTGTAGAAAGAAGAGTTTTTCCTCTATCTCCTTCATAGTTTCATCCTTTCTATGTCTTCAGATGCTTTTCAAACATACATATGCAGCACCTTCCAAGGAAATGGGTATACACACATGTTCGCGTTCGCATGCACATGCAGTCAAAGTAGGTGTGTGAGACCAGTGGCTTTCAAACTTGGAGATGAGTCCCCTTTAGGGGACAAAAAAGGTATAATGAGGGGTCTCAATAAGGAGCACAGTTGCTAATCCCTTAGGTCCTGTGACCTAAGTGGAATTTCCAAAAATGCTGGGGTAGCAAAGGGGAAAAACAATGAGAGGACAAGAGGAAGCGAAATTGGGGGGAGGGAGGGGAGGAAAGGGTGTCAAGGGGGACAGAGGTCAAGGGATCAAGATGCACACAGGTGTGTTGGTGGAATGGGCCTCAAGTGCCACAAAGAAGAGGAATAAGGGCACAATGTAACAGGACTGGACCCTGAGGAGTGAGTCCTTGCAGGATTCAGATCCCAGTGACCCAGGCCCATGCAGGATCTGAGCCACTGTGCACTTTATTTCCAAGTGGTTCCCCATCACCAACGGTACCACAAACAGTCCAGTATCTACACGTCCTATTAGTGGAGGGCTATATTTTGCAGGAACTTGTCTGACCTCATGAACCTGGTCCTGCAGGCACTCTAGTGACCCTGTCCTACACAGTCAGTTTGAAAAGTATAAGAGCAGCTGTGTGAGAGGAAAGCAGGAAAGACAGTATTTGGTCTTATGTGATTTTCAGCACAGCTAACCATACTGTGTTTACTGAACACCACCACGCTATTCTTGACTGAAGAACACGGAGAATATTTTGAATGACACATCCCAGCTTTAGATGCCTTGATCACAAATGCAGGTTGTTTTTTCTTCATACTCTGACTAGCTCTTCATCAACTGTACCATATTGAGTTGGCTGCCATCAGGAAGACTAGACCTTTGAATGCAAAGACAAGATACAGATTGTGAACTGCAGGGAAATAACTGCAGGCAAGAGAAGACAACTACAATAAGAAGGAAAAACGTTTTTCAAAATAAAAGAGCAAGTAACTGCAGCCTCTATCCAAAATTAAGAATGGTTTACAGAGGACTGTCAGCAGAAGTAGCTGACAAGCCTCCTTTTTGGGAAACTAAGGCAGGACTTAAGAGACTTTTCTTTGAACTACCTTTTTGTAAAATCCTACATCTTTGCAGCTCTCCACTTGCTTCTGGGATGGACAGGAGACCACTTCAAATCAAAACTGGTTGTTGGGTCCTTGGAAAAATCTTTGAGGCAGCTTAGACAGCTGGTATGTTAGTCTTCCACCACGGATTGACACTGATTTGAAGCTTGGTTGTTGCGAGAAACCACCTGCTCAAAGGGAAGTTGAAACACAAACTGTACAAGAAACCTAGCTCTCTCTAATAAACATTGGGGAATTGCTGACAGAGCAGATGGCCATGTGGTTTAAAGCAGTGGTTTCAAACTATGGTTCATATGGTAAGTGGTCTACAGCTGGCGTAGAGCCAGCTACATCTACAGCAAAGCAGGGAAGACATGTCCAACATGTGGTTATTATGGTTCTTCCCTGGAGATGGCTGTGGTGCTGGTGAGAACAAAAGCTTCTTGCCTTATGCAGCCACGGCCAGCCTGTAATGAAGTTGTGTCAGGCTGTAGACATCTCTTGCGGTAGTGTGATGATTTGAAAAAAGGTTTGAGCATTGATAGTGGTCTGTTCTGTTTTCCTTAAAAAATGGGGAACCATTGGCTTAGAGTGTTTTCAAGGGAAAACTGGAAGGACCTGAGAACAACCCAAATTACAAGCTCCTTCTAACCATCTTTCTGATTTTGCATCTCCATGATACACCCCCATGATTGATTGAGGTTCTCTAATACAATCCAACCTCCTTGTTCCTATGGCAAATGTAATGTAACCCCTCCCTAAACCCCAATCCATTCCCACCTCTTAAAATCTTTTCTCACACCCACTTAGCCAATACACCCTACTTTATTTCTAGTCTTAAACATTGTTATTAAATTTCTTGTTCCCTGTACTACATACCTCTTTCTTGAAGCTCTGATTTTATTTTATTTTATTCTTTCATTTTTCTTATTTAAGTCTAGGGTGGGCTCTGACTTGCAATCATAAAAGATTGAGTTTCATAGATAAACATAGCTATTGGTCAATAAAAAGCAGAAGCACTTGAAATTATGTAAGTCATCCCTCCAAATACTTTTGTAGACACTGTCTTGTAATTTTCAAATGATCAAAACTATTTGAATTGTAAAGGTACAAATTGAGATTGATAGCAGAGGGTTATAGTGCAGCTCTTAGCAAAGGATAAGGATGTTGTCAGAAGGCACAAAAGAATGTTCAAAAATTGCTTTAAATCTTTCATAAGTAACAATGGCAGAGGCAGCTTTCTTTTAACAGTTCCTTTCAATTTAGATATAACTGACTGAAAATCCAACCCCGAAAGAATTCAGTTCCTTTTATTTTATTTACCAGCCTATTTCTCAAAACTCTATTCGGTCTAAGTACCAGTCACCTGTGGCAATAGTTATGTTTGGAGTTATTGGAAAATGAAACAATCCAACTCTCATTTTTTAAAGTAAAATTTAATGTTGCAAGCAAACAATGGTGTAGGACTCAAAATACAAAAGTCAACGTTATACAGACTTGCACAGATGTTTTTAAGAGTTATTCCTGTGGGCAGTCCTAAGCTCTTGGGGCGTGAGCTAGATCTCCCAACCTGTCTCTAGTATCAGTATTGACCTTTATACCACCTGTCTCTTAAAATTGTACTTCTAATGTCATAATAGCCATTGAGAGAGAGAGAGTGAAAATGTATGTCTTGGACTCCCTGTTTCACAAAAACAGGGTGCTATGTTTATGGGTATTTTCAGACGTTACGTGGTCAATGTCAACCACAGTCAATTCCCTGTGGTGGCTTGTGGACCATGTAACATCTGTTGGGGGGAACGAATGTTCCCCCCCAGATGTTACCACGGCGGGGAATCACATTCACCACGCTAGTGGCCGCAGCGGCAGGACCGGAGGCCATCGCGTGGTGAAGGCGATTCCCCGCCGTGGTGACCCTCGCCGTCACGTCTGGACGGCGGCCATGGCCCAGAATCCCTGCAGGGATTCCGGCCCGTGGCCATAGCGGGCGAGCGCTGCGGCGGCATTGGCTGCGGCGGCTGCCCGTCTCCCCAGAGGGCGGGCGGCGGGGAGTGTGGAGGGGGCAGGGCCGTGCGGCCGCACGTTGCGCCGCGCGGCCCCGCCCCCTCCCCGATTCCCCGCCGGGATCCCCCGGCACGTCTGTTAGGGCGTTACGGGTCATCCCGGCGGGGGATGAATTCATTGATTTCGTGATGGGGCCAATTGGCCCCGTCATGTCTGAAAACACCCAAGGTCTCAGATCTCCTACTAAGCTGTTCTATGAATATTAACTCAATACCAAGCCTTTTTTCTCCAATACTTATTGCTTAAATGAGGAAACAACAACAACATTCATTGGGTGTGAATTGACCATTTTGTTATTACACAGATGATAACTGTGGAAAAGTTGAAAAAGAAGAAAGGTTTAGTTTAAAGCAGTTGTGGATTTTCTGGAAAATTTTGAATTGGAAAATTTTCTGATGCAAATTTTTCAATTTTTCCCCCCAATGCCGGAAATTGATTGTGATTTGATTTAGCATGTTTATTTGACTTGTACTTAGTGTACTTTTTGTGTTTTGTTTACTATGTTCATTTTATATGCTGGATAAATATCTCAAAAGTTTTTACATTACAATACATAGGCCGTGTGTGTATACAACCCCCCTGCCCCCCCCCAAAATACCATTTAAATAGGGCAGTTTCAAAGTTGTAATTAACTTTTCTCAGGTGACTATTTCTAGGAAGTGCATTTATACACACACATACATATCTACGTGTGTGTGTGAAAAATATATATATACACACACATACATTTTCAACTTTGGAACTGCCCAATTTGACTGGTATTTATATCCATTCATTATGTTACTAATTAATTTTATGAAACAATGCATTTTTAGAACCAGAACATTTTCTGGGAAAATATAGCAGAAAACTTTCCACTCATCGTCAATGGTTTTAAAGATTGTCTAACTGCCTCAGATTTCTGATAGTTTTTGGAATCCAAATCCTGAGGCGATTATGGAAGAGCTGGGCATGTGTAGCTTGCAGAAAAGAAGACTTTTGGTACAGGAGGGGATATTATCAGTCTACAGCAGGGTGGATTGATTTAAATCAAGGTGATTCAAGTCACTGATTTTAAATCAAGAGAAAAAACAAGTTTAAATCATTGATTTAAATCAAGTTTCCCATGGATACTACTTCACAGATATGTCCTAAACAATGGTGCAAATCTGATCACTAAAACATGTTAATTTACAACTCAATAGAGCATTTACACCATCTAGGAGGGGTATACTTTGCATAATTTTTTAGATAACTTGATTTTCATTTTTCACTAATTTTAGGAAATAGTACATAATACATGGCTTATTTAATGGAAACCTTTGCTCATTATCTGTGTCAAGTTGCACAGACACAGTGAGTACTAGTGGTGGGACCCCGGGTCCATTACCGGCTACCGGATTTACCGGTTACCGGTTCTGCGAAAACCGGATTCCCGGATTAAATCCGGTATGCCGGTGCCGGATTTATTTCATTGGTTTCAATGGGGCGCTGTGTCCCCATTGAAACCAATGAAATAAATTAATTCCCTCCCCCTCCCCCTCCCAGGCTGCGCGGGTGGAAGGGAGGACACCCCCCACCCACCCTGCCCAGCCTGGCTTTTTGTTTTAAAAAAGAGTAAGACCCAGAGGCGAGCCCAGCCCACCCCCCATCACCAGCGGCCGCGGCGTCCCCGCAGCCGCCGGTAAGTATGATCCGATCCCTGGTGTGTGTGTGTGTTTAACCCCCCCAGGGATCACCCCTACTAACGTTCAGTGCACTCTTACCTTTGGGAGCTCCGGCGGCGGCGGGCGGTCCGGAGGCCTCAGCGCCGGCTGTGGCTGCCGGCGTCAGGACGCTCTAGGCC
>QEPC01014093.1:914821-930427 GCA_003113815.1 Sphenodon punctatus | reverse complement strand
CTTACTCTTTTTTAAAACAAAAAGGCAGGCTGGGCAGGGTGGGTGGGGGCTTTAAGTTTTTTTTTTTAAAAAAAACTTTTTTGCGGGGGCTTTAAGTTTTTTTTACATTGAAATCCGGTACCCGGTCCGGATTACCGGGACGAATCCGATAATGCCGGTACGCCCGGTACCGGCATTATCGGATACCGGATTTTACCGGTTTCCCACCCCTAGTGAGTACATTAGGCATGTTAAGAAGTAAATTGCACACAAATTAGCACATATAACATATTTTATTAAACTAAACAATCTTAAATGCTACATAAATGATTCACATTTTCAGCAGTCTCCTGAGTTCCTTAGGCTGTCCTTAAAACTTTTAAAACTAGATCTCCTCGTCCTCCCCACTCCCACTGTCATTTTTATTCATAGACTGAAACAGAAATATAAGTTTTCCTGCTTTTTCAACTCCCAGTCGGTTTCTTAGCTTTGAGTGAATAATCTCTGTGCCTGTAGAGGAAGCTGCTACTGTGAAAAGTTGGCTTAGCAACTGAAGAAACTCTGATTCAAGGTACTTGGCTAATGACTTCCACCAGTTCAGGAGAGTGACTTTGTTTAATACAGCATCAGTAAACATGTACTGTTGAAATGGCTCCCCTCCAGTCCTGAAATTTATTATTGCTGGCATAACTGAGGAGTTATTAATGTTGTCTTCCCTTCTTCTTTCCAGTGCTTCTTTCTGTTTCTTCCCTATGTAACTCCTCTGCCTTGGCCCACCTGGGTCTGACCCGTCCATCACCCCATGATCACACAACAAACAATTATTTCATTTCATTTTTAATTTGTATCCCGCACTCTCCCACCCAGAGGTGGCTCACAACAGCAAATAAATACAATAATTGGGTTTTTTTTCCCATGCAGGGGAACCCAACAATCAAAGCAACACACAAATACAGCAATGCTAGGGTCTATATCCCACACAGGAGGACCCAGCACTTCAAAAACAATACACAATCCCCCCATCCTCCCTCCCCCCCCATAATAATAAATAATTACATCTTACCCCCTCTAATTATCCTCTGCTATTATCAGTCCTAACATTATCATCCTGTTCACATCAAGGACCTTCTACAATACATCCTTCTGTCCCCTGCTGCCACCAGGGGACATCCTCCCTCTCAACCTCTCTCTCACTGGGGAGAGCAGGAGGCCTTCTCACAATTCATAACAGCAAAGAATTCACATCAGCTAGTCCCATCGACAAGCCCTCCTCCCCAACCTCCTGGCCAGCCATGCCCCCGACACGTGACTCTGGCCACCCCTGATGTTATGGGGAGCGGCCCGGAAGGAAGCCTCCCCTGGCCCCGCCCCTGCAAGGGTGGGGGGAGGAGGACGAGCTACTCCATGGCCCCTTGCTGGCCAACTGCCAACCCCCTGCCCCCAGTACCAGTTGTTAATATTTGTAGTCATCAGGAGGGGGAAGGAAGTTCTTGTCACCTTGAATGGCCACCGCGCCGCCTCTGGAGCCCCCGACCAGCTGCCATGCTCACTCCCTATGGCCGCCCCCAATGTTATGGGGAATGGCCTGGAAGGAAGCCTCCTCAGGCCCCCAGTAAGACTTTTGATCATTGCAGTCTTGTGAGCTTTTTTAGACAAGCGGGATTTTAAACCCGCAGCTTTTGGACACCTGCGCGGGGGGTGGTGGTGGTGGTGTGGGGGTGGGCTGTGGATGCTCCTTTGTGAACCGGAAGTTGCCCAGGCGCCATTAGAAATAGAAGCATGGACGATTCTCGGGTGTTTTGAGACGCGGCGTAGTATAGACCTCTATTATCGAGGTATTACTATGCTGCGTCTCAAAACACCCTGGAGTTGCCCGGCACCGCTGTTTTTAATGGTGCCTGGGCGACTTCTGGTTCACAGAGGAGCATCTAAAGCCCCACTGCGGAGGTGTCCAAGAGCTTTGCGTTTAAAATTCTGCTTGTCTTAAAAAGGCCCTCAGTCTTTGCACATGTGACTTAGCCTTAGAAACTTTTGGGGCCTTAGAAACTAAGGCCCCAAAACTTTCAAAAAGCAAGAACTGGTCGTTACTGTGCAGACTAAAGCCATTTTCATGAGATGAAAAGGAAATGAATGCCTATGTTTGATTAGTCGGTATAGGTAAAGGGTAAATAATAGTGGTGGGACCCCGGCCCCATTACCGGCTACCGGATTTACCGGTTACCGGTTCTGCGAAAACCGGATTCCCGGATTAAAACCGGATTCCCGGATTAAATCCGGTATACCGGTACCGGATTTATTTCATTGAGTTCAATGGGGCGCTGTGTCCCCATTGAACTCAATGAAATAAATGAATTCCTTCCCCCTCCCCCTCCCAGGCTGTGCGGGTGGAAGGGGGGACACCCCCCACCCACCCTGCCCAGCCTGGATTTTTGTTTAAAAACAGACTGAGAGGCGAGCCCACCCCCCAGCACCAGCGGCCGCGGCGTCCCCGCAGCCGCCGGTAAGTATGACCCGATCCCTGGGGGGGGTGTTTAACACCCCCCCAACCCCCCAGGGATCACCCCTACTAAAGTTCAGTGCTTGCTTACCTTGCGGAGCTCCGGCGGCGGCGGCGGGCGGTCCGGCGGCCTCAGCGCCGGCTGTGGCTGCCGGCGTCAGAGACGCTCTAGGCCTTCCGGGGAAACCCGGAAGTTCCCCGGAAGGCCTAGAGCGTCTCTGACGCCGGCAGCCACAGCCGGCGCTGAGGCCGCCGGACCGCCCGCCGCCGCCGCAGCTCCGCAAGGTAAGCGCAAGCTATGCACTTTAGTAGGGGTGATCCCTGGGGGGTGGGGGGGTGTTAAACACCCCCCCCAGGGATCGGGTCATACTTACCGGCGGCTGCGGGGACGCCGCGGCCGCTGGTGCTGGGGGGTGGGCTCGCCTCTGAGTCTTTTTTTAAACAAAAATCCAGGCTGGGCAGGGTGGGTGGGGGGTGTCCCCCCTTCCACCCGCGCAGCCTGGACTCGGGGAGGGTTTGTTTTTTTTAACTTTTTTGGTGGGGCTTTAAGTTTTTACATTGCAGCCATTTTTAAATGGCTGCAATGTAAAAAATCCGGTACCCGGAATCCGGTACCCCGGACCGGATTACCGGGTCGAATCCGATAATGCCGGTACGCCCGGTACCGGCATTATCGGATACCGAATTTTACCGGTTTCCCGCCCCTAGTAAATAATATTCATAATTTCACAGAAGTGTGCAAATTGGTTCTTACAAGGAGCCTTTAAATCTGTGTGATAAAGAGCCATTCATTCATTTTTAAGAGAATGTAAGTGTAGGTTAAACATGCTTGTGCTGAGATTTATTTTTAACCACATTTTTAAATGAGAAATTTAGTATTTAAATATTTCTTTAAAAAAAAAAAAAAATCTGATTTAAATAAAAAATTTGATTTTTTTAAACAATTTTTATTAAAAGTTGATTTATTTATCCACTCTGGTCTACAGATATTTGAAAGGCTGCCATAAATTTGAAATTAATTGGAATGTATCCTCGTACTATCCATTGAAGAACTAGTGACTTCAGGCTAGGCAAATTGGGGGTACCCTGCTAGTGTTGCTTAAGAAAACTAAAGATTGAGAGAGCAAAAACCCTGTTTAAAGGTAAGAAAATAATTTTGCTACAAGAGCTGCAGATGAAGACTGCTATAAAATAGAATGGCTTTCCTACAATCCAATAAAAGACTTCCTGACATATGGCCATAACAAACAAAATATCCCTAGAAAACCTAGTGCTTTTGAACTTCTTTTGTTTGAGCATATGTAGAACCGGGTTTTTTTATCCATGGTGCATAAACTTACCTGATCCAGGTTACATCTGGTGATGGGCGCAGGATCTGAAAAAAACAGTTTGAACAACAAGGTTGGATGAATATGTGGACGCATATGCACAAGTGCTCTAAATCATGGGCAATAGTGGAGTCACAGGCTAAATGAATCATGAGACTCTCTAGAACCCCATTACAATTGGCTATAATAATTAAAACCAGCTCTGTTGAGTACTGGCGTCAATATGGGCTAACAGGAATATATATCCACTGGTGGTGGGACTGTATTATCATAAAACCATTTTGGTGTCTGATATGGGATCGAATTAAACAACTTACTGAGATCACGTTGCCTGTTTTGCCAGAGGTAGCTCTATTGAGTATTTTATTTATGCAAAAACTCAGGCCATTAAAAATATAGGAAAATCTGTGTTCTCATGATTTCTGTGGGCATAAGTATAATTGCCAGAAACTGGAAAGGTGAGAGCACCCTATCTGAAAATGAGTTCTGGATGAAGCACAAGATGATCTGCAGGAATTCTATGATATGTGTACTCTCTCTGCTACAAATTAATAAAACACAAGATGGTACCAACATGCGATTTATCAAGAAATTCTGGACAAAGACATTTATTAGAGGACATCTACTTAGTAGTACTTGACTGCAAATAAAGGGAAAAATATTTTTTTTTTTTTTTAGTGGGAGGGTTTGAGGGGAGGGGTAAGTAATTACATTGATGAGACTAAGTAAATCCAGGGTTAGGTAATGGTTTTAACATATTCATCATACTCTGAAAACATCTAACAATTAACTGTAACTAACTACCATTATGGTTTCAATAAAGTTTATTTTTGAGGGGGGGGAAACAGGCTGCGATAAAGAAGATGGCGAATAGTTGTTATCCTTTGCTGTGCTGAGGGGAGACCAGAGGCAATGGGAACAAGCTGAAGGAAGGCAGATTTAGAGGGAACCTCAGGGAAAGCTTCTTGACTGTAAGGAGTCAAGGACAGTCTGGCAATGGAACAGGCCACTTAGGAAAGTTGTGGATTCACCATCATTAGAGGGTTTTTAAAAAAGAGGCTGCTGAGCATATGCCAGGGATGGCATAGGGTATGGCAACTTCTAAACTGTGCAGGGAGTGGACTCGATAGCCCTGAGGATCCAGTTTCATGATTTTGTAATTCCAATATCAACTCATTCTGCTAGACAAAAGATGTCTTCCACAGTGCTGCTGTACCACTTGGGGGTGGGGCTGGGTTTGCTCCCCCCCACAGTGAGGAGCTGAGTAGGGAGGCATGCAGCTGAGAGCCAGAAACAGCTGAAAGGGAGCCAAACACCCTTGCAGCTGTTTGGCTTCCTGTCAGCTGAATTGGGGCACATTCACATTGGGTGTCCGTGGATCTGCTCTGGGGGGACCCCTGGGTCTGCTGCAGCTGTGGCGGCTTCCAAGGTCTGCCTGCACAGCTCTCCTGTCCCCACACCATAGAACTGTAGGCAGATTGCCAGCCACTCTAGGCTGCCAGCTACAGCTCTATGGCTGTTGCTGGGACAACCCCAGCTGGAAGTGGAGCTGCAGTGGCCCATCTGTGTGGTGGCGCCTGCGCGGCCATGCACATCACGGGGTTGGAGCCGGAGTAGAACGAGCCCATGTGCGGGCTAGTCACTGCTGAGCTGCCTATGCAAGAGGCGGAAGCACCTCCTGCTGCTCCCGAGACTGCAGGCCGAGTCTCCCTTCCTAGTCACTGCCTATCCGGGCAGTTCCTCCGGATTCTGGACCGGCCCTGACCCTCCCCCCCCCCCCGGTTCACAGGAAGTACAGAGAATTAAAGAGGGGCTTCTGTGTGTTATCTGCTCACCAATAAAGGGTCATCACTTCAGAAGAGTTGTGCATGTAAGTAATTGGGCTAGGCCTATACCTGCCCCAAGCTAGCCTGGAGGAGCCCTACCAGAGGGGAGGACACTACATGGTGTCAGAAGTGCTCTTCACCCGTCAGTGAAGTGACCCCACTGCCCACCTGCAATGGAGTATTTTAGGTCTCCACCCTCCCTTAGTTTTGAAGAGAACCTAGGTGAAAATTGACACAAATGGGAGCAGCAGCTGCACCGCTACCTGACTGTAACTAAAGCTGATGAAGAGGAGGAAGCCTATAAGGTTGCTGTGGCCCTTCATTGCCTAGGGAGTGTGTCCTTGAGGTGTAGAACACTCTCCCAGTGGTGTATGCAGACCCCTCTCACAAGACCCTTGATGAGCTCCTCTCAGCCCTGAAAAAATACTGCAAGCCCAGGAAAAAACACATATTTGAAAGGTTCCAGTTCTGGCAACTCCCGTATAACGAACACGCTGACGTTGACCCCTTCTTAACCACCCTGATTGAAAAAGCACAGCATTGTGAGTTTGGCCCGACGATAGACTTAATGTTGCGGGACAAAATAGTCTTCAGCATCACAGACCCCAAACACAAAGAGAGGCTGTTAGAGAAGCCTGATTTCACCCTCACCCAAGTGATTGACATATGCAGGATGAAGGCCATTACACGGGCCCAAGCTACAGCAATGGCCACTGAGCCCCGAGTGCTGGCAGTGACGCCCCTCCCCTCCCTTCCATCTCGCTCCACACCTGCCTGCTCTGAAGTCTCCATGCCCCCCAAGCGAGCGTTGGAGGACTCGCACCATTCATGTAGAAAATGTGGCCACCACCATGGACCCCAGCAGTGCCCGACCTATGTTGAAACATGCCGCAGATGCGGTGGAAAAAACCACTATGCCAAGGTCTGCAGGGCCAGGGCCACAGTGCAGCCTTCTCCCAGTGGCATGAACACGCTGTACTTGGGCGCCATCGCCCCTACTTGCCAGAGCAGCATTCAAGATCTGGCGGACTCCTGGTTGAGTACGGTACTCATTGCGGGGCACCCGGTCTCATTCAAGCTGGACACCGGCGCGGAAGCCAACACCCTCCCGACCAGTGTGGCAATGACCTGTCCCTCCCACATCTGCCGGGGCAAACTGGACATTACCCTAGTCGCCTTTGGAGGTGGGTGGATCACTCCCAACGCGAAAATCGCCGTCAGATGTGCTTATGGAACCACCAGTGCTGTGCTTCCGTTCTACGTCATCGACATGCATGATCCTCCTCTTCTGAGCAAGTTGGCGTGCGTGGCCCTTGATCTGGTTCGCTGAGTTCATGTTATGATTCCCTACTCCCCAGCATACAAGGACGACAACTTTGCCTGCTATGCTGATGTCATGGGAGGCCTGGGGCGTTTCCCTGGCCTACACCATATTCACGTGGATCAAGAGGTGCCTCCTGTGATCCACGGCTGCAGGAAAATGCCCTTTTCTGTGCAAGAGCAACTTTGAGCCACTCTCACAGGCCTTGAAGCCTCTAAAGTAATATCCAGAGTCACCAAGCCCACTCCGTGGATGAGCAGTCTGGTAATCACCCAGAAGAAAAATTGCTCGCTCCACATCTGTCTAGACCCCTGGGACCTGAACACGGTGATCGGCCACCAGCATTTCTCTATCCCCGCCATGGATGATGTCCAGAGGAATCTAGCGGGTAAGTCCATCTTCACCATCCTAGAAGAAATGGATGGCTGCTGACAGGTTATTCTGGACCAAACCCTCAGCGGAGCTGTGTACTTTCAATACCCCATGGGGGCGCTACCACTTCAACAGACTCCTGTTTGGCATCAAGTCAGCCAGCGAAGTGTTCCAGCAAAAGAAACATGAATGCTTTGGGGATATCCCTGGGGTCCACATCATTGCTGACGACATGCTGATAGCCGCCTCGTCTAAAGCTGAATACGATTGCACACTTCAACAGGTCCTGCAGCGAGTTCGCAACAAAGGGGTCAAATTCAACAAGGAGAAAATACAGTACATGGTGGAACGAGTGCACTATATGGGGCACATCTTGTCCCGGGACGGCGTCCAACCAGATGAAGACAAAGTGGAGGCCATACAAAAGCTATTGGTTCCTCACAACAAGAAGGCCCTGCAGCAGATTCTAGGCACAATTCAATACCTGGTACAATACATCCCTAATGAGTCGAGCCTGACTGCACTTCTCAGAGCCCTCCTACGTAAAGGCGCAGAGTGGGTCTGGGATGCTCATAAGCAGCAGGCCTTGGAGGCTCTGAAAAAGGTCATCTCCTCCACGCCAGTGCTCTGGTATTTTGATCCTGCAGAGCAACCAGTCATCCAGGCAGACGCCTCCAAGGATGGCCTGGGGGCCTGCCTCTCCCAACAGGGTCACCCCATCGTCTATGCCTCGTGATCCCTTATTACCTCTGAGCAGAACTACGCTCTGATCAAGATCTGGCGGACTCCTGGTTGAGTACGGTACTCATTGCGGGGCACCCGGTCTCATTCAAGCTGGACACCGTCTTTGCCACAGTGAAGTTCCACCAAAACATATACGGCACCACAGTCCGGGTGCAGACTGACCACAAGCCGCTGGAAGCCATCGTGAGCAAACCCACAGGGAGAGCACCTGCCAGGCTACAGCGCATGGTGCTCTAGCTTCAGAAATATGATCTGGAACTGGAATATATGAAAGGCATGAACATGCATATAGCAGATACCTTGTCTAGGTTTCCCATCCTCTCCCCCTCGGAGGAGCCACAATCCCTTCATGATGAGAAGGTCATCTATAGCAGCAAATGCACGATGCCTATCAGCAATTCCCTCCTACGCCAGTTGCAGGACCACACCGCACGTGACCCTGTCCTCCGAAGCATCAAGACCTTTCTGGAACAGGGTTGGCCCAGTCATCTGAAGTCGGCACCACCTCCACTCAAGCCCTATCGGTCCCTTAGGGCCTATGCCATGAAGATGCGCTACTGATGATCGGCCCCAAGATTGTGATCCCGAGGGTATCTTGTCCTGATATGCTTCGCGCCATCCACATACTTCATCAGGGTGTCCAGTGGTCCAAAGCCAGGGCCCGTGCTCTCATGTATTGGCCCAACATGACAGCGGACATCGAACAGTGGGTAGCAGACTGCCACCCCTGCTAAGAACTGCGACCCACCCACCCCCCGGAGCCAATGATCCCTCACACGATCCCCGAAGATCCATGGTTCAAGGTTGCTGTGAACCTTTTTGACCTGAACGCACAGACGTACCTGGTGGTGGTGGATTACTTTTCAAAGTACCCTGAGGTGCTGCACCTCCCTGATAAGATGGCCTCCTTTATCATTGAGCGTCTGAAAGTGATTTTTGCTCATCACGGGATCCCTAAAGAGGTGGTCTGTGACCACTCCCCCTTCGTCTGCCTGGCAATGCAGCAGTTCGCCGCAGACTGAGGCTTCTTGCTAACCCACTCCAGCCCCACATACCCCCCCAATCAAATGAGCAAGCTGAGCATATGGTACAGACTGTGAAGCTCAAAAAAGCCACTAAGGATGGAACTGATCCTTGCTTGGCCCTGCTTCACCTGTGCAACACCCCCATCTCTGGCACCTCGTTTGCTCCAGCACAGCTTCTGATGGGACGGGTTCTACGAAGTACCCTTCCAGCAACCACACCACTGCTCATGCCTGGCATACCACCAGCGACCCATGCAGCACTCTGCAGATGACAGGGAGCCCCAAAGGCCTGCTATGACAGGTGGACTTCCCCGCTTCCTCCCCTGGCTGTAGGGGACACTGTACACATGGCCCCGCCCAGTGGATGGCAGTCAACTACGGTGGTAGCCAAGCGCCGAGAACCCCGCTCGTACCTCGTGCAGACCCTGAATGACACCATATATCAACGAAACCAATGCCACCTATGAAGGGCACCCCACACAGCGGCTCCAACCATGCCAGATGACCCTATCCGGGGTGAACGGCCCGTTGCTCCAGCACCTGGTAGCCCACCAAACCTGATGCCTCGCCTGCCCCCATCTTCACCTGTGGAGGTCCATTGGCCCATTTGACCCCGCCCGAACAGCCAGCATCCCCTGGCAACACCATGACTCTCCCGCCCTCTCCTAGTGTGCTTTCCTCTCCACGCCCGGAATCGGTGAGATCACACCGGGAGACCCGACTGCCATCCGGCTTCAATGATTTCTATGTGGGCCAGTGGTAAAGACTGCCCTTCCCTGGTGAGTCATGTACTGGCGACCTCTGACTCCCTCACACCCGCACAGTTGTGTTCTTTTTCTTATTCTCACGTTACAGTTACATAGTTAGATGTTGTGTTGTTATATGGGGGACCTCACACCTGGACAGGGGGGATGTGGTGGCGCCTGCATGGCCATGCGCACCACGTGATTGGAGGTGGGGCAGAACGAGCCTGCATGCGGGTTAGTCACAGCTAGGCTGCCTATGCAAGAGGCGGAAGCACCTCCCGCTGCTCCAGAGATTGCAGGCTGAGTCTCCCTGCCTAGTTGCTGTCTATCCAGGCAGTTCCTCCTGATTCTGGACCGGCCCTGACCCCCCTGGCTCACAGGAAGCACAGAGAATTAAAGAGGGGCTTCTGTGTGTTATCTGCTCACCAATAAAGGGTCATCACTTCAGAAGAGTTGTGCGTGTAAGTAATCGGACTAGGCCCATACCTTCCCCACGTTAGCCTGGGGGAGCCCTACCAGAAGGAAGGACGCTACAGTCTGTGAGTAGCTGGACCATTGCTCCACCTCTGCCTAGTGCTCTGGGTTTGGGTGGCCTGCTCTGGTTGCAGTGCTCTGGGATGTTCCAGAGCACCACAAGTGGAGCTGGCCCAGAGCAGGCAGTGCCTGCTCCATTCCTGCTCCCTCTCATCCCAGAGTGGCCCACCTTTTACACGGATGGGCCACTTGGGGGTGGGGTGGAGTAGGAGCAGAGCAGGTGTCTGTCTAAAAACACCCAATGTGCAAGAGTGCCCCATAGGATATAAGGCCCTGCCCAGCTTGTTGAGCAAGTGAAACTCACCCAACCTACAGTCCTTTTGGACTGGTCACTGTGAGTTGTTGATGAGCCAGTTGATGGGGGCTGTGAAGGAATTTTTCCCTTTAGCTGATATTGGCTGAGTGTCTTTTGTGTGTGTGTGTGTGTGTGTGTGTGTGTGTGTGTGTGTGTGTGTTAAACCTCTGTGTGGTGCCTTCATTGTTGCTTGTTGAACAGCAACAGGGAGTGTGAAAGTTTGCTTTAATTAGTGAATTAGTTTCTTGTAGCATCCCTGTGCTGTTAGTCCAGTGCATAAGTGAGTTGAAGGCTCTAGAACAGCAGTTTACAGCAAACGTGTCCTTTTTGAGATGTGGCAAATGGGGTGGACTATGTGACTCAAGTGGCCTTCATGGCCTTGCATCCCAGAGATGGAATGGGAGATCAGTATTTTTCCCTAGGCTAAGCATCCTGTGAGGGGCCCGACACCCTTTCTTTCCAGGAAGTGGCCCCTGCAGGACTAGAGGCCCACAGGGAGAGGTCGGGGAAATGCCCTTTCGTGGGCTGGGATGAATCCCCAGGCATGCTCACTGAGGGCTCTGCTCTCTTTGGCACTGGACTGATCATTTGGCTGGATACTGTTGATTGTTAATAAAGGGGTTGCTGCCTATTTGTCTCATAAATCTTGTCTTGCCTCTTTTTTTCTTGTTGGTTGGAGGAGTTAGTTGTAGTGGTATGGGGGCAATATTCCCAAACTATGTTTGCTTGAGCAGATCTTCCTTTTAAGTCCCCTCTCACAAGAAACTGAACAGACACATGGTTTTAAAGAGACAAACTTTACTCAGAACAATGATGATGATAGAAATGATTGAATATTGCTGGAAGCAGTTCAAATCTTTCAGACACACAGAGAAAGGTAAATAAGGGACAAGGTCCAATAATGCATTAAACTAACTTCTTTGAGTACACTGAGTATTAAAGGAAAAGCCTTCAAGTGTAGCCAGGTTTTTACTTTTTAGGAGAAGATAGAGATGGGAGAGTAGTAGTCCTGCAAGTGAGAGCCTTGCTCCGAATGCTCGAATGGCACTCAGTTCGAGGTGGGAAAAACTGCAAAGCTAAATCACCTACTATTCAGAGTTCATTTATTGTCTGTTCAACAATTCATTATGCTAGTGGAAATACAGATATGGGTAAACCTTCAATTATTCACTAACCAAGCCTCGTTATTGCAATCTTAACTGAATAAGGTAAAATATTCTCTTACCCAGACACAATTCTTATCCAGCTTCAATCTCTTGCTTTTGATGTGTCAGTCTGACAGCTTCCTCTTAAATCTCTTGACATGATTTCAGATTAATAATGTCAAGCAATTGACCAAACTCTTGCTCCTAAGCCTCAAACTACATTCTAGTCTCCCACCATGTTATACTATAACTAAGCAGTCTCTAACTCCATTAGCAGTCTTGCAGCAAGCGGGCAGACAGCAGTAAAGGTACCTAATGCTATCTCTCTCCCTTAAGAGCAGCCTACAGAGTGTAATGTTTGTTTCTACAGTCTGAAAGGATGTCAGATACAGCTAGATACACAAGCTACCCAAAACCAGTCTTTTGCCATTGGAGCTATATGAGAGGGTGGTTTTGAAACGGCAATCCATCAAGCTTTTTTTCGAATTAAATACTCTTCATTAGTCCTTGTGGAGGAGTTACTACTAGCCAGTTTCTCACAAATTGGAATACATGGAGGAAGTTCTTGAAGGGTAAAGAAAGGTTATTCACCCATGGCTATAGTTCTGCATGGATCTGAAGATTTATTTATTTTATTTTATTTTATTCAATTTCTACCTCCCCCTTCCCACAATGGCTAAGGATGGCTCATAAAAATATAAAAACAAAGCATGCATGAACAAATTTAAAACTATTTAAACTATTTAAAACCCCTTAATCCCATCCATTAACTCTCTCCCCGAACCCTGCACCCAACCCTATCCAAGCGACTGACCAAAAAAAATCGTCTTGTATCTCTTCCAAAAGGTGAGCAGGCTTGGGCTTGGAGCAGGCACCGAGAACGCTTCTCTGTGTGCCCATGTTGTACCAACCTCACGGGCAGTTGGTACTAGTAAGAGGATTTCCTCAGCCAACCTCAGAGATTGCGACAGAACATAAGGGAAGAGGCAGTCTTTCAGATACCGGGTCATCAGATATTTAGTCATCCAATTTCCTCCACCACTTTGGAATTTTTGTTGGAAATTGAAATAGCAGAAATCTGAGGGGATTTGGGCCAGAGACTATTTTGTAGCCTTACCTTGAATGCCAAGTTCTGTAGATTGGCCCCACCGATTTCAATAGTAGTTTCAAATTAATTTTATGTTGAGGCATTTCTACCTGTGTGTTCTGTGGCAAGGCAGTAATGTTGAAAGACATTTAGAAGCTGTTAACTTTCCTTTTCCTCATCTGTTTTTTGGATTCCATTTCTTTTGGCTACCAGGATCCATTCTTCTGGGGCTGTTTTAAGAATTTCAGAGGCCAAGAGCAAATGGATGTTTTGAGCTCTTTCTCGCTTTGCCGGCAATAATATTCTACATAATGTCATCATGACATGGCCCTCAGATATGAAAGCCCTGGGATTTTATGATCTTTCATTTTTTGTTTAGGGTGAACCCTATAACTCATGCCCTGTCATTTAAAGTCAGGCTTGGTACCTAGTTTCATTTGGGCGAGTCCCCTGATTGGCATCTTTCCTTCAATTTTTTATGTATTGTGGAAAAGTGTGAACATTCCAGATGGTGATGGAATAGAAGTTTGGCTTCTAAAGGTATTTGTTTGTTTTTTAAAATGTGTATCCCACCCTATCCTGAGTGCTCATGGTGTGTAACCCATAGATAAAAAAGGATAAAAACAAGCATAAAATAAAATGCATAAAGTATATTACAATATAAATATCCCCTTAAAAAACAACCCCTATCCCTGCCCACCAAATGCCTGGCCAAATTAAAAGGCCTTGCATTGCCTGTGGAATATGCTCAGGCCCAGGCTCTGTTGAACCTTCACAGAAAGAGAGTTCCAAAGTTGTGGAGCAGCAACCAAGAACGTCTTTAAGGATATAAGTAACTGAGTCAGACCAATGGTCTATCTTACCCCAATATTGTAACAACCTGACATGGCAACAGGGTTTCGAATCTGGGTCTCCGGCAGAGGCCTCAACCAGGTGTGCTACCTGAGACTCTCCAGGATCCGTGGCAGAAACTTCATCCAGGTGTGCTATTAGAGATCTTGAATTGGAAATGCCGGGGACTGAATTTGGGACCTTATACATGCAAAGTATGTGCTCTACCACCTGAGCCACGGCCCACCCGATGGGCCCTTGGGTGTGCCTTTCTCATATAGACTTGGCCCACAAATGGAACTTGTAAGATGTACTTTGCTGACCCTAAAGATCGCAACCGATCATAGCGGAAGAGGCAGTCTTTCAGATAGGGAGGTATTACTAGGATTTTGAGTGAGCATTTTTTTGAGCTACCAAAATTTGCCTGCTGACCACCATTTGATTATCCCAATTTTGAATTTAGTCCTCATCTTTGAACCTAAGGATTTCCTGACCCAGCTGAAAGTGTATACGTGGTAGATAAGAAAGGAAAAAACCTGAACATTTCTAGTTGTATAACTCATAGTTTATCTGCATTAGTCTTAAAATGGTAAAGCCTTCTATTTAAGCCTTGCTTTTATCAGAATTTTAATGTAAAATGTTCCAACATTTTATGCAGTTTGATGAGATTTTATTTGCTCGTTTTATGGCTCTTTTAAAACTTGATGTAATTAAGAAAAGTTAATTCCTCATTATACTCTCCCCGCCAATAACTGAAGCTAAAACATTGTACTGTTTTTCCAATGATGAATTTGTTGGATTAGCCTTTTTTGTACCAAACAGTATATTTATGTGTGCGCACAAGTTTTATACAATAAACTATGAATGAGTGTAAAATGGAACCCTTAAATTTAAATTTGACTTTCTCCCATCAATGCATGTGGATTTATGCTTACAACTCCCATTACTATCGATAGAAACCTAGCAGGATATTCACATACATTGAAAACAGAATATATTACTTGGATTTATTTACACTCATCAGCATTGATTAATGTACCATATCTACTAATAGCACATTTGTGTACTGCGATCTGCCTCATCTAGAGGCATAATCTTGGGCTATAATCTCTTCAGATATCATTCATCAGACAGGGTTGTATCTGGTCAGTGCTTGTAGGGAGATGTCCAAAGAAAGTTTGGCTTCTTCAGGATGTGCTCAGGCCATTGTCACTCAGTAGGGGACAGTCATCTCCCAGTATCAGCCATTATTGAAACTGCTGTTAGACAATGTAACTAAGGGTATTTTCAGAAGTGATGCTACCATGCTTAAGCACACTTTACCGCACTTAACCCCACCCTGGGGTCACACCACTGTCACTTGTGTTCAGCAGCCGCCAGATGTTAACCACGCTTTGCCCTGAACTGTGGTAGCAGGGATCACATCTCGGAAAATCGCGGGGAACAGCCAGTGGTAAGCGCTACCACGGCTTGGGACAAAGTGTCTGTTCTGGGTACCAGCCTACCCTGGGGCAGGGTGGCGTCCATTACCCCAGATTTAGGACTAAGCGTGGTAGCATCACTTTTGAAAGTACCCAAAGACAGACCGTTCTAGTTGGTTATTAAGGATGGGCGAACAGATCGTGGTTTGAGTTCGGCCGTTCGGTTCGGCTGCGTTCGTTTCGTCTGTTCGGTTCGCCCGTTCGGTTCGGTTCGAATGTTTGGCCATTCGGTGGTTTGGGTCAATGGTTGAGTTCGGGTTTGGTCGAGATCGGTTCGGTCTTTAGTTTGGTGCAATCGGGAACTGAAAATGACATTTAGTTTTTGAAATAAAAGGAAAAAACTAAAAAACATATTTCTGGCCATAACATTTTTGTTTCTTATTACTTTTTGATGA
>QEPC01014093.1:901480-913812 GCA_003113815.1 Sphenodon punctatus | reverse complement strand
TTCGAGTTCGGTTCGAATGTTCGGTTCGGTTGACTGAACTGTTCGAGTTCAGTTCGAACTCCGAATTCGAGTTCGGTTCGAATGTTCGGTTCGGTTGACTGAACTGTTCGAGTTCAGTTCGAACTCCGAATTCAAGTTCGGTTCGAATGTTCGGTTCGGTCTACCGAACTATTCGAGTTCGGTCCGAACTCCGAACTTCCGAACCGCGTTCGCCCATCCCTATTGGTTATGCCAAAATATGTATGTAGAACCTGCTTCTCTGGTCATATCAGCATACTCTAGTTATACTTTTGGTACATAAAAATCTAGAATTGTTTTAAGAAACAACAACAAAAGCCCTACCAATGCGAAATGCTGAAAAGTATGAAGATGATCAATTAACAGTTCCAGCCACTACCAAACTGCAATGAAGGAAGTCTTTTGGCCCTTCCTGGTTTACACAGTCAATTCAAGCCCTCGCTTTGCTCCCTTCATCTGCTCGTTAATTGAACTAATTTGTTGGATGTATAATGTTTATTTTCCATATGATTTATTGAATGTGCAGTACAAATTGTGATAAGAAAATCCCAGGTTACAGTAAAAACATTAAAATAAGTCTGCGAGTTCCCTCATTGTATGTCTTGGAGTAAAGAATATTTTTATGAGTAGATATGGATGAATTGATCTGCTTGCTGCCTTATATGAAAGCCATTTATATAAATAGGTAGACCTTGCAACTTTGATATTTTTTCAGGTTTATAATTTTTGTTAGTCATCTTAGCATGTAGCTTATTTGAAGTGAATAATATCACAGTGTAATATGCACCAACATACTGGAAATTAATTCTTTGATTGGGACACGAACTTAATATCGTAGTTGTCTTCCCCTTTCCATATAGGATGGTGTGATGGAAGCTGCTGGTCAGTGCCATTGCCTCCTGTGGGCCCTTGCATGTTGAGAGAGTTTGGGTAAAGGTGATGAGCCATGTAAAGAACTTGGGCGTCATTTTTGACCACACTCTCTCCCTGAAAAATTGCATATTGGAAGTGGTTTGGTTATGTTATTTTCAGCTATGCAGTTTGCATAAACTACACCCTTGTTTATCCCATCCCAGACAGACTTGCCACAGTGACCCATGCCCTGGTTACTACATGGCAATGACCAGTCGCTTCCATCACACCAGCAAAGTCCCTCAGCTGCTGGAACAGCAACTCATGGTCAATCATCAAACACTGCTGTGAGGTCCAGCATGACCAAAAGGATCAGCTGTCCTTGATCTAAAATCATCACCCTGACAAGTGCAGTCTCTATCTCATGGGAAGGCTGAAGCCCAGAATGAAATTTCCCCAGAATATTATTGGAGTGCCTTTTGTAAGGCACATGGCACAGAATTTTGTAATCCATTCTTTTATGGGCTTCCAGCAGTGCTTCTCTGTCACTTGCAGCAGCTTGTTCAGAATGTGGTGGTATGGCTACTTACTGTTTGGGACAGCCGGAATCATATTATGCCTGCTCCTGCATTCTCTGAATTGGTCACCTGTAGAGCGACAGATTGAATTTAAAATTGTGCTGCTGATTTTCAGGGCCGTGAATGGTAAAGGCTTTGGCTACATTTTGAGACCTGTTCCAGATACTGATGTATCTGCACTCAGAAACCACCTGTTGTTTGGGGATTCCGCCATTGTGTCTTAAGTCAGCAAGCCTGTAACAAGCTCCTCAGGGGTCAGTCCTAAGCCCCACACAGTGTGCGTGCAGCACAAGTGATGTGTGTGCACCCATGCAGCATGCACCCCCCTGCTATAAAGACTGTGGTGCTTGCATAAGCTGCATGTGTTAGGGGGTTAGGATTAGTCCCACAGTGGGAAACTTGCTCCCTACAGACATCCATCTCAGTTCCTTTCTCCTCATCTTTAAAAAGCACCTAAAGACTTATTTGTTCTCCAGGTGCTTTTAATAATCTTTAATCATCTTTATTTTTATATAGTGCTCTCCCTGCCATGGCACTCAGAGCGCTATCAACCCTGTGAAGTAGGTTAGGCTGAGAGAATAATGTGACTGGGGCCGTGGGTGGTGGGGGGATGGGTGTGCGCCCATTTTTACGGTCGCACACACATCTCCACACATGGAACAATCAGCATTGGAGCCCGTTGCTCTATGCATGGGTGATGGGTGGAGCATGGGAGTACGCACGCACCCCCACCCACCGTGGTTGCCCCCCCAACCAGGGGCTGCATTTGCACGGGCGCCGACCGCACACATATACAGTGGAGGGGGCACCCGTGTGAAACTGTCCTAGAACCAGGGTCTTCCCTACCGCCTGGTCCAACTACTGCGCACTTAGTCATTACACCACTCTGGCTGGAACCGGCAACATCTCACTATGATTCTCGCTGAGAAACCGTGAACTATTTTAAAAAAAGAAAAGAAAAGAAAAGAAAAGAAAAGTGAGTTTAAAACCTTTGTGAGCTGGGGGTGAAGGGGGGAGACCTTAGTACCGGCAGTGGGGGAGCTGGCTCGTGCTAAGTCCTGGAACAGCTCACACTTTGTTTAGCCAGTTTGTTAATTTCACCCTGCTCTGCACAGTTGGGGTGGGGGGCGAGGAGCTTGCATGGCCCAGCCCAGGCTCATGCGGCGTGGGGAGCCTCTCCTGTTCAGAAGGCACCTGGCCCTGGGGCGCAACATTTCCGGGCACCTGGGACCCATTGGTGCCCAGAAAACAGGCTGGCCACTGGTTCAGGGGTGTAGTGGGGCAAGAATAGTTTCATATTTTTAAAATTTATTTTTATTTTTAAAAATGTATACGCTGACCTTCCCATAAGACTTAGGGCAGCTCACAGTCCATAAAAGAAAATTAAATAAATTCAACAGTAAAATACAACACAACAAAAATACACATCCTTCCCTCAAACTGCCTTCCTCCCCTACAAACCTACCCCAAAAGCCCACCCAAGCCCTATTTATCTCTGCCTGCCAAATGCTCGTTGAAATAAAAAAGTTTTGGATATCAGGATAAAGTTTGATGACAGATTTTTTTAAATTTTTTTTTTGGCTCCCGGAGTTTGATCTGAAATTTCATGCTCTGCCTGGCCCCAAAGATCAGATTGGCTGGCCAGTACACTGCGCTTGGGAGCTCATGAGTCCCAAGGGGCCGGGTCTGGCTTTGGCGGGCCATGCACCACTCGGTGGTGGGCTGGCTCTTCAGGCCCTGTCTGAGCTCCCAGTATGGTGCACTAGCCATTGGGTGTTCCAATTAACAAGTCGGCTGTGCAGAGTGGGGTGAAATTAACAAGCTGCCTTTGCAGAGCACACAGCTGTTCGGACCAAGATTTGGCGCCGGCTAGCTGATCTTCGGGCCGGGCGCCCCCTAGAAGAAACACAAGACTCCCCTGTCATTGGGACTGAGGGCTGCCTCCCCGTTCCCTTCCCCCCTACCCCTTCACCCCCAGAGCTCACAGTGAATTAAAAAACTTTATTTATTTTAGAAATAGTTCATTTCATAGCAGGACATCTTGGTCCTGGTACTCAAAATAACATTTTTCACGATAAGCAAGATTGCTTCTTGTTTCAGCCCTAAGAATAACACAGCTTTAAAAAAATTATTATTCTTTTGTGAAGAGTCCACACAACAGACACCTCTGTCAGAAATTGATGTAGATTTTTGATTTGATATTAAATTTATTTTATTTTAGTGATTTTCATAGCTGCCCCCTCCTACCATGGTAACTTGGGGTGGCATACAACAAAACTAAAACACATAAATAACAAATTATAATAACAACCAAAGTATAAAAATATAAACAATATAATATAAAATCTATAAAACCAACTCAGATGAGGTCACGACAACCCTCCTCCCTACCAACCCCCACCCTTCACCCGTCTCCCTCGTCAAAAGCCTAGCAGAACAGCCAGGTCTTACACTGTCTTCGGAAAGGGGGAAGATCTGGGGCTAGGCAGACCTCCGTCGGGAGAGAGTTCTACAGCTGTGGTACGGTGACCGAGATTGCGTCCCTCATTGTCACTACTTGGGATACCTGGGGAACTTTGAGGGAGATGTCCCCAGCAGACCACAGTGGTCTGTCCAGAGCCTAGGGGTTGAGGCAATCCTGCAGATTAAGAGGGCCCCAGGCTGTTTAGAGCTTTGTAGGTCAATACCAACACCTTGAATTGGGCCCGGAAGACTATAGGCAGTCAGTACAGAGAACATAGCACTGGTGTAATGTGCTCATGGCGGCCTGTCCCTGTAAGGAGACGGGCCACCGCATTCTGCACCAGCTGCATCTGTCACCAAAGGTAGCTTCACATAGAACATACTGCAATAGTCCAGTCCTGAGGTGATGAAAACATGGATGATGGTGGCCAGATCCGTGTCTGAGACATACAGTCGAAGCCGACGCACCAGATGTAATTGGTAGAAAGTTCTCTTTGCCACAACCGCCACCTGGGCTTCCAGATGGAGCCACGAGTCCAGGAGCACCCCCAGACTATGGACCTGAGGGACCAACGGCGGGAAAACCCCGTTAATGATGAGGGCTACCACTCCCTCAGCCCTACCCACCAGGATTTATTTTATTTTACAAATGTATCACCTCTGTCTTGTCAGGATTCAGCTTCAGACGACTTGCCCTCATCCAGTCCCCCCACAGCCACCAAACACTGAGAAAGCACCAAGGCTGCTGAGTCTGGGTCTGCTGAAAAAGATGGGTAAAGTTGGGTATCATCAGCATTCTAAACTAAAACACATAAATAACCAAACATAATACTGCAAAACAGCATACTGATGACACAGCACACCAAACCTAAATGTGTCTTTAGTGCGTGGGGTTTGTGGTTTAGTTATCTGGTGGCTTTGGGGCATGCCTACATCTGTTTGCAGGCGCCTGCTGTGCTCAGATTTACTTGCCATCCACACTGGTCAGTCATTACATGCTGACTTGTATGTGTTTGCCATGTCCCGGGTCCATAAGCCCCCATCCTGCAATAGGGGTGGGGTGTACTGTGGTGTGATGTTTGTGCAACCATGGCACTCAGTGAACTGTGGCTTAGTGATGATATCCAGCAGCTGCTGGTAGATCTGTTGTCCATGCGTGATGGCTATGACCTTTTGTGGAGTCTCTTGCTGTTTGGACATCATGTGTGCATCCGTGATTGCAATCAGAGAGTGAGCGAGTTGGGGTTCCGTGTTCTGGGGCCCGCTTTGGATGGGTCTCCAGCGAGAATGCTGCTACCATAGGAGGCGTGCGAGAGTGTTGCTTTGCAGGATATTTGTTGTCTGTCTGAGTTTCGCCTGTGCCTTCTGGGGACATTTGGCCGGGTCCAAACCTTGGACCATCACCTGCCACTGTCCTGTTGAGAGCCTGTGGGTATCTGAGAGAATGCACGTGTGAGCGCCTCTGACCTGACTGGGGCGCCGGTTGCAGTGGAGATGGCTGTCCTGTCTGAGGTTTGGACCTGGCCAGATGTCTAGCTCACTCTGGGTAGCGGGGATCCCATTAGCCCAAACTACATGATGGATTGACATATGCGAGATTGAGGGTACCAGAGAGGGATGTTTGCATAGGTGGAGTATGTGGAGGTTGCGGCGAACCCAACTCTGATTGCCACAGCCATGATCTGGCTGTGGAACAATGTTTGATGACTGTGGCTCTCTCCTCTATCTCCCGTGTTTGTGTGTGTGACTCTGCATGCTTGACCTTTTCCTTGGACTTCGCCACCCCAATCTCTCTGCTGGGATGGACCCCCCGAGACATTGTGCTGTGAGCTGCTTGTGCGCTCAGTCCTCCTGTTTGCAGCACGGGGTTCATAGTCCCTGCCCCACAGCCATGATCCCCCTTGGAACGGGGCCCATGAACTGCTGCTGTTTGCCTTGGACTCTGTGCTATATGGGGCATGCATTTGGGACAGGCCTGTGAGCTTGGCAGGGAGTGGTGTGTGTGTGGATTGTTGCTTGGCATTTTCGGCTACTGTCCCATTGGTCTCCCTGATGCATTAAATGTCCCCTTGTGTTCCTCAGCTGCCTGTGGGTTGTGTACCATGCCCTGGAGTTTCATGTGCTGTCGCCTGGTGACCTTGTATCTCTGACGGCTTCACTTGCCCATGAACCGCCATGTTTTCACATCATGCGGTGTGGGCATGTTGATTTGGCGGCTCGGCAGTTCTTGGCCTGGCTGGTGGACTGGCTGTCAGTTTTTAACTGTGATCGGACCAAGTGGGTGGGGGGCCATGGACTCCTTGGGTGCCACTCATTTAAATCGCTCCACAGTCACCCGACGTGGGTGGGCGGTCTGTGGTAGTTTCACTCGCGAACATGGACCTGCCTCCCAGCCATGCCCATTTAAAAATGACCTAAGTTGTTACAGGAAATGCTGATTGAGCGTGAGCATCTTGACATCTATTACTTCATTCCTAATCACAAGGAATGCGTCCCACCTTGTACTGTGTTCCAAAAGGAGCTAGGAGACCTTTAAAAAGTGTCAAATAATGCTTGGTGGGGTTTCTAAAAATAATGAAAAAAGGAAAGAAAAAAAAAGGGAAGAAAGGCAGCAGAGTAATGCCTATTGCTGGATTTACCTAGCCATTGCTATTCGCATTTGCAGGGGTGGAGAGGGAAAGTACTGCATGATAATTCTGCAATATGTCAAGTGGTGAAAATGTTTATATTAGCAATTTATCTTCCTAGACCCAGCCACTTGTTTGTTTATTTATTGACATTGATTTATACTGGCTGATACATGGATTTGAAGATTTGAGCCTTGATATTCTTTTTTTCTTTTCACTGTTTTTTAAACAAATGTTGGAAAATTGCTTCACTCTCAGATCCCTCAAAGCAATGGTTGTAGTTAACTTTTCCTGGCATAACTGATATTGACACAAATCATATAAGGTTGTCTAGAAAGTGTTGTCCACAGGCAATGATGAGCAATGGTGAACTTCTTTTTACCAGTTTTGGAAAAGCAATGGTAGCCTCAGTCTGGAAGGCAACCCGGGATGCCATATGAGGATGTTCTTGACAAAGAAGTATCTTGCATTTTCTCATACACACTGATAACCAGTACGCTGAAAAAAGATGTGCTGCACTTCTCAGTGTGTGACTGTGCATAGGCTACAAGCAGTCTTGGAAGTGGTTGCAGTGGGCAGATGGCATGTGTCTAAATGTACAATGGAAGTATTTCATGTTTTTATAGTCACATTTTAAAATAATGTTCCCTTTTTTATGTGCCCATGGATCTGTCATGTGCTAGCAAAATTTTAACAGAATCATCACTCAGTTGTTCCACCTGCTAGCAATTAGAGCTGAAATGAATATCCACATGGCTATTACTATCCAGCAAAACTGAGGTATTCAAGCTGCCAAGAGGTGGTTTGGATACCCTTAGATACACATGAGTGATATTTATTTATTTTATTTTAGTTTAATTTTTACCCTGTCGTTCCTGCTCAGTGCAGCTTACAATATCAAAATATAGAATACAAATGGAAAACAACCAAAAATACAAAACCATAAAATAACCCACAACCCTACACCATCCCCCTGACCCCAAGCTCCCTAACCTCCATCCCACCATCCCAAGCTCCCTAACCTCCTAACTCACCCCTGTCCCCGCACAACACTCCCCTCCTCTAACCTCAACTGCCAAACACCCTTGTGAATAAAACCGTTTTGCACTGCCTCCTGAAGGCGCTTAAGCCCAGACATAAATGAACCTCCTGGGGGAGGGAGGGCTGCAGGCTGGGTGGGTCGTACACATATTGCAATGTGGGCAGCAATACCTGGCCTCCTGGGTCTGAGCCAGGCCTGTATAGTGATGTGGATAGCAGTGGTATCCGTCCTCCTGGGGCTGTGCCCGTGGCATCTGGCTTGGGCTATAGCAGCCCCTAGGAGACCAGATGCCACTGCTTGCTGCTACCCCACATCACCATACAGATAAGCTAGTGGGAAGTGAAGTGGGTTAGAGGCAAAGATGCTGCTGGTTGAGTCTGGAGTGAGTGGAACTTAGACATTCCCTTCCAATGCTCCTCTTCAAAATCCCAGTTGTGGCTGTGCAGACAAATACGTATCAAAACCATACCTCTCAACCCCTGATTTATGAAATGAGGGATAGTGACTCTCAAAATGTGGGACATAATTTGCAGAATGTTTTCACATGCATATATATATGAAAATTCAAAGTACTCCATTCCTTAACTATGAGGCTGTGCTGGGAAAAAAAGCAATATTAAAAAGCCAAAGGACTTGCATATCCATAAAATAACCTCTCTCATAAACCAGACTTTACCCAGGCTAGTCTTTATGTCCAAGCTCTAGCACACCACTTCCTTCAACTTTTTGGCCTTTGCCCCTCTATGCCAAGGGAGCGTTACAGTTTATACAGCCTTCCTTCTGACGATAAAGCTTTGTGGATTCTCTCTGACAGATGAGATGCTGTGTGGATTTTCCTCATTGGCAAGTGTTAGTCAGTAGCCTAACTGAGGTTGGTCTGAATTTTTTGTTGTTGTTATAAAATGGAAACTTAAAGAAATCACATCAGGTCCTTACAATGTCCGGCCTGGACTTGCTGATTTTTTTTTTTCCAAGAGAAATGATTAGAAATGATGGCCTCACATTGGGTACTTACAGATGTGACGGATGGCTGTCATCGTGCCTGGAGGTGAAGGAGGGCTACCGCCGGCTGGGGCAGCTCTGGTGGCAGGAACAGACATCTCTGTGGCCTGCCCTGACTCAGGAGGAGGGGTAAGGAGCGCGGAGCAGCCAGTCGGCTCCATCCTTGCGCTTTGGCCACTCCCCAACCTTCTGCCATGACAGGCAGCCATGGCTGGCTGCCATGGCGATCCCCAACCAGGACGGGGCTGGGAACAGACATTCCCGCCTGCTCTGGCTTAGCTAGGTGGCTGCCAGGCCCGGACCTTGGGCCTGATTTGTTCCAGGCCCACAGTTCCAGCCCTGCTGCTATTCCCCTTGGTGTTTGTATCGGACTCACATCTGGCAGGCCCAGAACAAACAAACAAACAAACAAACTGATGTGATGCTGGCCCAGCTGGACCAGAGTGGGCCCTACTGGGCCAGCAACAGGTTTAACACTCATTGATGCTCTCTGAGTTTGTTTTTAATTCTTAAGTTTGCAAGGAGAGGAGTCATCAAGGAATCAAAGAGGATAGTGGAGAATCCCTGAACTACCGCAAGGGAGGAGCTGCTTTGAACTTGCCTAGGGAAACCTGTTTGACTGGTTAGGCTCTTTCAGGCTAGAGAATTCCATTAATTGTCCCATTGATGGTTTTCAAATTGCTCTTTCACACCCCTCCCTTCCTAATGTGGAACTCTGAAACAGTTTTCTGTGACTACAGGGCAGATAAAAAAAGAGGTGCTCAGTCATGGACGTCTCTGAAAATCCAGGACACTGCTACTATCGTTGAGACCAGGAGTTTATTCGTATTCAAAAGAAGACGAAATATTTAGATGAATAAGAGCGTTTAGTTCTACAGCAATAGGACAGTACTTTTATAAGAGAGATTCCATAATCAAAAGCCTTCCGGTTTACAAGACTTAACTAGAGTTAAGGCTCTTGCAAATTCAGTCATGCAATAAAAAGCATGGAAACTGCAAGTTAAGGGTCCTGCCTTAACTTCTGTGCTATGTAATCAGTAAAGACGTTGTACTGTCTCACATATTGTGCTTGCTTACAACTAAAATTCAAATTTCTAAAGGTCACAACATAAAAACTGTCCCGATCTGCACCCCCTGCTCCTTTCTTCCCCCCTCTCACCTGGTCCCGATCTCCCTTCTTACCCCTCTCCCACCCTGTCCCGATCTGCCCCCGCCTTGCTCCCTTCTTACGCCCTCCCTCCGGTCCCATTATGCACCCCCCCGATCTTTTCTCCCATCGTACCTGGTCCTGATCTCCCTCCTTACCCCTCTCTCACCTGACACCCCCCCCTGCTCCCTATTAACCCCCCTTTTTAAACTTTCCCCTGCACATCCATAAACATATATATGACATAGATAGATGACAGAAACTCAGCCCCTGCTCCAATCGTCACCCCATGACATAACTCTCGTACACCACATCTTCCATAGACTAACATTAAATTTTCTAAACGTCACAAGATAAAAACTGTCGTGAACTGCACCCCGCTGTTCCTTTCTTCCTTCTTCTCCCAACCAGTCCTGATCTCCCCCCCCTCACACCTGGTCCCGATCTGCCCCTGCCCTGTTCCCTTCCCACCCTCCCATCTGGTCCTAATCTGCCCCCCCATCTCCTTTCTTCCCCTGCTCCCACCTGATCCTGATCTGCCCCCCCTGCTCCCTTCTCCACTCCTTACTCCATCTGTTCTTCCCCCCTCCCACCCGGTCCCGATCTCCCTTCGTATCCTCCCCTAGTACTGATCTGCTCCCGCCCTGCTCCCTTCTTACCCCCCCTCCCACCTGATACCCCCTTGCTCCCTCTTAAACCCCCTTTTTAAACTTTCCCCTGTACATCCATAAACATACATATGACATGGATGGACGACAGAAACTCAGCCCCTGCTCCTGTCATCACCTGATGACATAACTTGCGTATAACCTGCAGAAGCCATCTCTGGATGTGGACGCACTTGCCAGCTACTGACCTGTGTCCAATCTTCCCTTTTTAGGGAAAGTTATTGAACGGGCAGTGGCACTGCAGCTCCAGGTGCATTTGGACAACATCAGTTTCCTTGACCCTTTTCAATCTGAGTTTCGCCCTGGCTATGGTACTGAGACGGCGTTGGTGGCTGTGGTGGACAATCTCCGCCGGGAGATGGACGCAGGATGTTCAACATTTCTGATCCTGCTAGATCTCTTGGCCGCGTTTGACACCGTGGACCATGGGCTGCTGTTGAGACGGTTGCGAGACCTGGGGGTGGTATGGATGCGACTGTCCTTGGGTGGTTCTGCTCATTCTTCTCGGGGAGAAGCCAGCAGGTGGTGCTAGGGGCTGAAACATCAAGCCCCCGGGGCCTTATCCTGTGGCGTTCCACAAGGTTCGATCTTGTCTCCACTATTGTTTGATGTGTATATGCAGCCCCTGGGGGAGATTGTGAGAGGGTTTGGGGTGCGATGTCACCAATATGCTGATGATACTCAGCTGTATCTCTCGTTTTCAACGGACCCAGGTCCTGCCGTCTCATTGCTTTCCCAATGTTTGGAGGCCGTGGCGGATTGGATGAGGCAGAGCAGACTGAAATGGAATCCTGATAAGACGGAGGGGGCGGGGGAGGTTCTGGTCCCCCTGGGGGGGGGGCATCCTCATATTGCCCAGCAGGTTCGGAGTCTGGGGGTAGTGTTGGACTCGGGTCTCCATCTGGATCGGCAGGTGGAGGCGGTGGCCAAGACCGCCTTCCGCCAGCTGTATCTGGTGCGGAGGCTGTGCCAATACATTTCCAGGCCCGACCTAGCCACCCTTATCCATGCCTTCATCACCTCGAGGCTGGACTACTGCAACGCGCTCTACGTGGGGCTTCCCTTGTTTCTGGTTTGGAGGCTGCAGCTAGTGCAGAATGCGGCAGCCCGTCTCCTTATGGGGACTGGGTGACGGGAGTACATAACACCAGTGCTCCGTGCTCTGAACTGGCTGCCTATAGTGTGCTGAGGCAGATTCAAGGTGTTGGTATTGATCTATAAAGCCCTGAACGGTCTGGGCCCCTCATACCTCAGGGACCGCCTCACCCTCCGTGCCTCAGAGCAATCCCTTCAGTCCGCTGGGGGTGCCTTCTTGGAGGTCCTCTGGGTGAGATGGGGGACCACAATGGAGAGGGCGTTCTCAGTGGCCGGGCCACGACTCTGGAACTCCCTCCTGGAGGAAGCCTGCCTGGCTCCAGGTCTGTTGGTGTTCTGTCAAGCCTGCAAGACCTGGCTGTTTGCCCAGGCCTTTGGAGGGGAGGAGGGGAGGGTTGGATAGTTGGGGATATTGGGGATGGGGGCGCTGGAGGGGATTGTCCTTAATCTTTTTGTTGATGGTTTTAAATTTTTTTTAAATTGTTGTTATATTTTGTAAGCCGCCCCGAGATACCGTAGGCATGAGGGGGTGGCTAAAAAAATGCTTTAAAATAAATAAATAAATACTAGGGGTGGGAAACCGGTAGAATCCGGTATCCGATAATGCCGGTATTGGGTGTACCGGCATTATCGGATTCGGCCCGGTAATCCGGGCCCGGTACCGGATTCCGGGGTACCGGATTTTTTTGCATTGCAGCCATTTAAAAATGGCTGCAATGTAAAAAAATTTAAATCCCCAGCCAAACAGTTTTTTAAAAGAAAAACCCTCCCCGAGTCCAGGCTGCGCGGGTGGAAGGGGGGACACCCCCCACCCACCCTGCCCAGCCTGGCTTTTTGTTT
>QEPC01014093.1:870171-900882 GCA_003113815.1 Sphenodon punctatus | reverse complement strand
ATATTTCATTGGTTTCAATGGGGACACAGCGCCCCATTGAAACCAATGGATTAAATCCGGTACCGGTATACCGGATTTAATCCGGGAATCCGGTTTTCCCAGAACCGGTAACCGGTAAATCCGGTAGCCGGTAATGGGTCCGGGGTCCCACCCCTAATAAATACCATGGCTTCTATAGGCTAACATTCAATTTTCAAAATGTTATAACTTAAAAACTACTAACTGGATTTACAAAAAACAAAACAAAAGGCACACCCCGCCAGCCTCCTTCAATTTTCTAAAAGTCTTCCACCTCCTCCCAACCAATACTAAATCCCTCTATCCCGGTCAATTTGTGATGGTCAGTCTGGCTGAAAAAACACACTTCGAAGTGCAGTTTTCAGACTGTGATAACAGCTGTTCTCCAACCCATTCTGCTGACAATTTCACAGCATGAACTGCTTACCTTAGTGATCCTCCACTACAAATTCCATGATCCTAACTGTAATCATTTCAATTTTAGAACAAATAGAACATTAGGGCTTTATAATTGAGCATGCGACACACCTTAACTATATGGTGGCTGCTGCCGCTGTATAATATAGTCTCATCCTTTAAGCCGGTGATTCCCAAACTACGGGCTATAACGCCAAGTGTATCTCACCACCCTTCTACAATGAACTTGCAGTACTGATTGATATTTGATATACTTCGATGTGTCTTTGTTGTCTGAGGTCATTATAATTATATTTATTCCAACACGAGGTCATGAAGGCAACTCCCCCCAAAAACAAACAAACAAACAAATGGGAAACATTGATTTAAAGCACAAGTCAACTACTACTTAATGAGAGTTTGGTACTTCCCCTATGAATCAATTATTATATAACTGCTTATTAGTTATTGTCCCATCATCTGAAGCATATTCTACTGGCCAAGGAATATGGGATTAGTAGGACTAATCTAGTGTCTCGGTGCTTGCTTCTACACACAAGGCTGCCTAAAGCCTTCATTTGGGAGGTTTAGCAACACATACCAAATATTGTTGACATATTTTACAATAAGAATGCATGTTTGTCAACGCACCCCCAGAAATGAGACAGGACACCAATTATATGGATTAAACATGGCTGCACCCTTTATTGATCCAAATTCTTTAAATTGAATAGGTGAGGGGTGACATCGCCTATTGCGATTCAGGGTCCAGTATCAACCATAAAATATATAACCTTAAAATTTCAGGGGAGGTCTCAATATACCCTCAAAAACCTCCCCACAAACAAAACGTCTCCTCATTGTCCAGCGCTCACGCGCGTGCAATGGTAACTTAGTCCTTTCAGACTTGAGTAACGACTCAAGTGCCTAACGGTGGGGGGCCATACAATGCCCTACCACCGCTCTAGGTCACCCCCTTCCCCGGGAAACAATGCCACGCATGCCATACCCTGCAATAACGTTCAGTGTGTCCTCCCCATCTCTTAAGGAGATGACTCTTAATTCACTTACCCTAACAGAACAGATACTGGACCCCCGCCACTCAGGAACCGCTGATTATCGGACGGGTCCGGTCCCCCCACACCTATTCCAGACAACTCAGTAGTTTAGCTTGTAAAACTTGCAGGTACATCTCATTACCAGCCGAGGATAGGTGGACACCATCTTGTCTAAACAAATTTAAGTCCCGATGGGTGATCCCGTTGTGCCTAATTGTTTCTCCCTCGATCCCACCCAACCACTTCCTAATCTCCCTATTAATTGTCTTCCTTGTTTTGTCGATTTTCTTAGCCGTTACCTCTTCCCCCCCCAACTAACCCTTTCAACTAACTCCGTCCAAATTATCCTAACTCCTGGGAATAACCACTTGATCTCCCATAAATCCCTTTTTATGTTTTTTGCTAATTGCACCCCTTTTAGCCGTGGCAGATCGTTTTCCCCGAGGTGTATCCCAAAATGTCAGGTTTGCTGGCCCGTGCCTGTCGTGTGAGCTCCGGGAGCAACTGTTGCCACCTCATCCCACTTCTTCCTAGCCAGCAAACTTCAGCCGTGTCTGCCAGTCCCATCTGGGTTCCCCACTTAGTGTTCTTCGCTGCTCTGGCGGCCCACCGGACCAAGCTATGACCGCAGATCCATATCTTCACCCTCTTCCGTCTGGCGTACTCTGCCAATGGAACATAAACAGAATAGTTAACATGAGTTCAGCATAGGGTCCAGTTGCACATACGTGCGATAGGCGTGTGACTGCCAATGGCCAATTGCTTGTATGTCTCTGCAGGGCATACCCATGTGAGCTGCAAACGTGGCTGCCCCTGTCCTAAAAGAATGGGAACCATATTCCATATGTGGGAGCTGAAGTCTTGACAGTGCAGCACATAACACTGCTGTGAACTGATGCCTAGTGGCTGGTACCCTGTTCGAATGGCAAAAGAATGTTCCCCCTACAGGCGGGCGTCCCTTTAAGTATTCTTGCACCGGCAAAACTGGGCATAAACTGGCATACCCGGACCTAGCTAACTTAACTGTATGCCCCCGCTCCCGCTGATCCATTTTTGATTTTCTTAGGTGTGCAGGAACTTGTCCTACGCATATTTCCACATCCTCACATGCTAATGCTCCACCTGACGTATCCCACGCTGACTCGGGTACTAGCTCACTTACTCTAAAGACGCCAAAAAATGTAAGCTTGAACATCGTCCCAACCATATTTACTTCAAACCCATTGTAACATACGTGGTGCAGTGCACCAACAATTCTGACTAACAAGGGGGGGGAGGGGTAATGGGTAGCCTGCCATTGGGAGTAGCTGGCTGCTCTCTCGCCCATGATTCTAATAGTCTACGGGCAAAGAAGCCCCTGTCAGGCGCCAGGTGATCAGCCAGTTGGCTCATGAAGCTCAATGCGGATAGTTTGCCGGCAGTGGTCCTTGGCACTAACCCTTCCCTTCTCAAAGACGTTGCGAACTCTAACACCTGAGCCTTGTGAATCGGAAAACCCAGGGTTCATCCCCGCTGTGCCCGGAAACGTTGGAATGCTTGAAACGAGCTGGCATAGGCAGCTCGGGTCCGGACCGCCGAGGAGCCCTGTACTGTGGAGCAGAGCTCTACAATCCAAGATTCCACATGGCCACAGGCATAGGCTCTGGGATCTGTTTGGCTTGGGGTGCCAGTAAACGGAAACGCTCCATCTGGAATCGAGAAAGAGTGTCCACAATCTCATGCTTGATTCCTGGAGCATGCTTGGCGTGAAATAATATGTTGTGTTGGAGACAAGTCATTACTAAAAACCGTACCAGCCCCATGACCCTTTGGGAATGTGATGAAAGTGTGTTGATTATGTGTACTACTGCCTGGTTATCACACCAAAACAGGACCACTTTATTAGCCAGTTGAGCATGCCACAACTGCACTGCCACAATAATGGGGGAACAACTCCAGGAACGTAAAATCCCTTGTGACCCCTGCAGTGATCCATTCATGGGGCCACCTGACTGAACACCACTGATGCCTGAAATATACCCCAAACCCCAGGGAGCCAGCCGCATCTGAATGAACTTGCAGCTTGGTTTTGAGCAAGAGCTGGTCTCTCCACACGCTAATTCCGTTAAATTCTCCTAAGAACTTAAGCCATACCCCCAGGTCATCCCTCATTTCTTTGGTCACCTTTATGTGGTAATAGGGCAAAGGCTTCCTAGTGAGTTTACTGTACAATCGGGACACGAATGCCCGGCCAGGAGCTATGATCCTGCAAGCAAAGTTCAGACTCCCTATCAATGACTGGAGCTGTCAAACCGTGATCTTAACCGAGGTAATACACTCCTTTAGCTTACTGATCAATGCCTCAACCTTATCCATTGGTAACCGTGCCACCCCTGCTACGGTATCCAGCTCTATTCCCCGGTATGTCAGAACTGTGCTGGGCCCTTCAGTCTTCTCTTCTGCCAATAGGATGCCCAAATACTCAGCTTTCTTCTGAAAGGTGTCCACCAATTGCGCGCATTCGTTAGTGCTGACTCGACCCACGAAGAGGAAGTCATCCAAATATTTTGTGATGCCCCCCCCCCCCGGCCGCTTGCCGCACCACCCGTTCAATAATGGTGCTAAAGCACTCGAACGCAGAGCATGAAATGGAGCATCTCATTGGCATGGCCTTGTCATAATAATATTCCCCCTGAAAATGAAAGCCCGAAAGGGGGAAACTATCCGGGTGTACTGGCAAAAGGCGGAAGGCTGACTTCACATCACATTTTGCCAACCACGCCCCGTTTCCAAATTTCCTCACCAAAGCCACTGCTGCATCGAACGATGCATAATGTACAGATGTCAATTCCTTGGGAATGCAATCATTAACAGAGTGACCCCGTGGGAAGGACAGATGATGATGGATCAATCGATACTGCCCGGGGGTCTTTTTGCGAGAGAAGACCATGTCAGGCAGCGGTGGGGTGGAAAATGGTCCAGCAACTCTATCCTCCACTACCTCTTTTCGTAACATCTGTGCTACCACTTGTTCCATACCCTTGACTGACTTCAGGTTGGGCGCAGTTCTACCCTGTCGTACCTCTCCTGCTGGTATATGCAAACCTTCCTTGAAACCCGTTACCACATATTCGACCTCTTGCCTGTTGGGGTGTGTGCGGAGGGCCATTACCAACCTGTTCACTTTAATTGGCGTTGTGAATCTTTCCATCCCCCCTGAGCCTCCACTTCCTTGGTTTCCTTTACCACCCCCACTGGTCCTGCCCTTCGTCTTGAAGCCAGGCTTGGGCCTGGGGCAAGCAGATGTAGCATGAAATCCCCCACAGGAGGAGCAGGTATGCCGAAACCTGCACGATGAGCGGGGGCAACGGCCCGTGCGGGAAAATGCCTAGCATTGCCCAGTGGTTCCTTCTGTACTCTGCTTCCCCCATGCCCTACTCAGGTTGTTAACCGGGCCACCCCCCCTTTTACCAAAAGGTGTCCACTGTTTGCCCTGGGAGCTCCTGTGGCGTCGCTTATACAGTTTAACCACAGGTTGTGGGCGTGTATGTCCCACCTAAGACCTGGGGTGAATGAAGCCCGATGCCTAAAAGCCTCGTCATATCTGAGCCAGGCCCCCGGGGGGCTGGTCTCATAGGCCCTGCGGATTATCTCCCCGTATTTCAGAAGAACTGCCCCTCTATCGGGAAACATCTCCAACTGTACCCCATGGTATATTGCATAGGCAGCCGTCCAGTTGGCCCAATTCCTGTCTGCCCTAGGCCTCTTGTACTTTTCTTTTTCCTTCTTCTCATTGTCCTCTCCTGGATCTGCTATGGGATCACTAAAAAGGAGGGCAAACAAATCCACATACTCTCTGCGCCAAATCTTTTCTCTAGTGGCGGGCAACAAGTGCTCGCTTATTGGCGCGGATAGATTGGCGTATGTGCCTCCTAATGGGGTTGGCTGGTGAGGTATCACCCCTAACTGTCCTACCTGGCCCGGGGGGGCCTGTGTCCAGACCAGTGCCTGCTGGGATTGCGACATGCCCTGCGCCGCACTGCCATTTTCTGGGACTGCTCCCAATTGCCCCAGGGGGTGTGTTGTGCCCATTACTGGTACTGCCGGGGGAGCCACCTGTACCCACCTCCCGTTCCACCACAGGTACTGTGGCAGCTTTTTTGCCGATGGGGGTCTAAGGCCTGATCCAAAGGCATTGCCTACCTGTCTGCTGACCCCTGAGCCTCCCTGCCATACCTCGGAGGAGGGTATGCTTCCACCACTAACCATGGCTTGCTGGGAATAAAGGGGTATGTTCCCTCCATGCTCCCTGTCCTGTCCCGTGGCGGGGCAGGGCCCCATCTGCCCTTGTTGACCTACCTGCCTCTGCCATGGGGTTCCGCATTGCTGACACGCCGCTCCTGCTCCTGGCTGCCAGGGCCTGCTCGACTGCTGTAATCCTTGCCAGGATATGCGGGTCTTCCATCCTTGCCTCTGCTGATTCCTCACTCACGGGCGACTGTAATCGTACTGAGGTGCCCCCCCAACTGTATTCGAGCGCTCTGGCTCTCTCCCCTGCTACCCGCCTGCTCCACGTCTCCCCCACATTACGGGTGTGCGTGTGTGTTTGTGAGAGCCTGCAGGCGCCAGGGGGTGGGGCTCCCCCCCTCACCTCTCCGTCTGCGTGCCGGGGGCGCATCCTCTGCAAAGTGGACAGGAGTGACAACGGGCCTTGTTCTCCTTCTAAGTGGGACTGTTCCTACCTCCTGGGCCCCTCTGGCCATCGGCCCTCCCATCTAAATTTCTGGGCCTGGTGTAGAGAAGGCCATGCCCAAGGCCTGGACTACTGTGGCTGGGGCGGGCAACCCTGCCCCAGCGCACGCCCCCCCCCCCATTTCCCGGTCCCAGGTCCCCATGTCGGGCCATTCCTGGGGGACCATTCCCCCCTCTCTGCTCCCTGCTTCCCCTGGCTGGGGGGGGGGCATCCACTGCGGCGCTGGGCCCAGCGCCAAATAGCAAGGCCTCACAGGCAGCCAGGCATTCCTGCGCGGTTCCCGCTGCCGTGGGTGTGTGTGTGCTGGGGTTGCCCCTCTTTTGCCCCCTTTCTTTGCCTGTGTCCTTTGGCCCGGGGTTCACGGTTCCCCGCTACTCGGGCCCTCAGTGGCCCTCCCCTCTCCCGGCTGGGCCTCACTCTCAGCCCGACTTGCCTTTCCAGCTTTAGGGGCTTTGGGGGCATGCTTCCTGATGCGCCCCATGGTGCTTGTCTCCACTCTCTGGGTGCCTCGCTGTCCTCACTGGGCTCGCTGTGGGGGTGTGAGGCTGCTGCTCTGTTCCCCACTTGTCCTGGGATGAGCGGGGAATGCTGAACAATGCTGCTGGCCACCTCACGTGGTTCCAGCAGCCAATCAGGGCTGGTTCTTTTTCGCGCCGTCGGGCGTGTTGCTGGGGCAACCCTCGCCAACCGCGCTAGCGGCTCTGCTGTTTTCAGGCGCTGCTGTTTTGCAGCGCCCGCTGTTCGCCCTGCTCATTTCTTAGACCGGGGGGGCGGGGGCGAGGCGTAACAAATGCCCCACCGCTACTTATATGGCGGAGGGCACTTGTGAGAGAGAGCTTCAGATTCCACACCACCTCGAGCCTTGTGTTGCAGGGGTGAAGTCTAGCTGCTTGTCCTTCCAAGCCTAGACACCTGTTCATACCATTTTGTGCTTCCAAAGGTAGTTTCAGAAGGAAACCACTTAAAATGCTTATTTAAAAAACAAAAAGAGAACTGAATTTTTCCTTCACAGACTTGAAGGGCAGGTCTGCTAACAAGGGGTATATTCACGCTCCTGTGAAACCCTCCAGATCAGTGCTGTGGGCTTAAAAGCTACTGGCAGGATTTTCATCATAACATTACAAACAAGGACATACACCCCAGACCCCCTCCCTGGCAAAGAAAAGAATGCGTGGGGAAATATCCCCCCCCCCCCCGTAGCATTCCAAGGTTTGGCTTTTGGCTTTTAAGCAATATCTTCATGCTGTTAACCTGCAGTGAGAGTAGGACTTAAGCAATCACAAGTTCCTTATGGCTACTCGGTCAATGCCTGCTTTGGCATCCCCTGGTGCAAACAGCATGAGATGGCTTTGATTTCAGTTTCTCTTCCTCTCTCTCTGCATCTGTTGCTTTGCTCTGTCCTGATCATGAGGATTGTCAGCTTTCTGGTGTTGTGAATAAGATGAAGAAAAGTCTCCCTTTCAACAAATGTGTGTGAGTCAGAAATTCTGATAATTAATGTTATTTCCGATACACAAAACCACGTAGCAGCAGAGGATCAATAAAACAGAGCAGGAAACATTAATCAGTGGAGTCTCTGTACCAGCTTAATGTTGACAGTGCTACTGAAAGCAAAGAAGAGCACAATCCTGATAGAGCACCGTTATGCAATATGCTGAACATCATAGAGGGTCCACTCCCTGAATTCCAACTGAAGGCCACACCCCAAAGGAATTGGAGCCAGAACTCCCAAGTTTAACCAAGAAACAAGAAATGATATTACTGAAATGTTTTACAACAATGTCCTGCCAATAAACTCACACCCTCAAATAGTTATATTAAGGAACAGGCAAAAGTGATTGGTTTTGTAGTATACGTTCATACACTGGAAATAATATCAGCTGGAAATAAACCCACAACAGAATTAGATGCCCTTAAAGTACAGTCAATATACAGAGTGACTGTGAAGAAACTGCAAAAGAAATAAATCTGGTACCATTTTATTCAGAAAATCTTTCTTTATAAAATATAAAAATTTGAGGAATGTAACTCGAAAGTGAAATGGCCTTTGATGGTGTCAACACATGATGGATAGATTTTTGAAAACAATTCAAAAGTTATGTTTCTTTTCAAAGAAAAGTCTTTTTCAGACTGAATGTAAAAACAGTAAACTCCTAGGTTCAAACGCTATTTCTAAGCACTAGACTTAATGAGAAGGCTGTCAAAATGTCTACGTTCTAAGCATTTTCTTCATTGCACATGTCTACGCTTCTTTCACCATTCAAGCATTTCACGCCACTGCAAATGTTACATGCAGAACTGCATACCAGTCCATTTTTCCTGCGACTGCAACTTAGAGTTTTCACAGTTCCCTTTGCAGGCACATTTAACAACATTAAGTAGTGATGACAGGGCCGACCCCAGGGTTTGTGAGGCCATGTGCGAAGTCTTGGTGTAGGGCCGAATTTGTATAATTAGGCCTGACCTAATTATGCAAATGTATAAATTTACATAAAACTTACTCCCTCTGGACAGGAAGGATTCCCATTCTTCACCCCTCCGAGCAACCATGGAGAAGCATAGGCTCCCAATGCTTCCTCCCCTCCCCAGCCGAGTGTCTACCATCCCCCCAGGAGTGGTTCCACTGCAGGGGCAGCTGGGCGGGCAGTGAGGCAGGCACAGAGAGACTGACTGCATCCACTACCTTACTGGAGGAGGGGGTGAGTTTAGCCAGCCTGACCTCCAGGGCCTGTTGCTTCTTGCTGCCGGTGCCGCCTGTGCCTTGTGCACGCATACGGTGCGACCAGTCCAGAGGTGGTGCCATCACACACACAAGACACCCCAAATGCAGCTAGCTTATTAAGCGCATTAATTTATGCCATGAAAAGAGACATATAACCAGTTCAGTTGTGCCCCCATAATCAGTTCACGGTGCTCTCACCCCATAACCAGTTCATTTGTGCCCCTGCCCCCATATAATCAATTCATGCTGCCCCGACCCATAACATTTAATTTGTGCCCACGGGGCAGCGTGAATTGATTATATGGGAGCGCAAATGAACTAGTTATGGGGTGCGGGTTTAAAGACAGTATTCCTGTTAGCAATAACTTCATTAAGAAGAGTTAGTGAAATAGCAGTCATAATAATCTCAGAACCATATTTGCAGCTTTATTTTCCAAGGCAGAATAGATATTGCTTTACATCCTAAATTCCTACCTAAGATAGTATAGGTAAGACAGTTGTGAGAATGTGGCCCTTTTTACACGGCCCTCTCCTCCCAGCCATGAACGCGCAGATTTCTGTGTGTTCATGGGTGGGGGAACCCTGTGTGAATGACATGGTGCACGTGCCCATGGTGAGTGGGGGTGCGTGCGCACTCGCCTAACACGCATTCCCACTCACCCCCCCACTTCCCCATGCACGGAGCAACCGGGGGAAACGGTGGTTACTATGTGGGTGTGGATGAGTTATAGAAGCAGTATTATAAACAAACTCCACCATGGGTAGCCAGGTATACCAATCGTCTTGTAGATAGCTGTTATAACAACGAAGATATTGCTCTAAATTTTGGTTAACTCTTTCCACTTGTCCGTTGGCCTGTGGATGATATGCAGTCGTGGGTTTTAGTGTAACTTGCAAGGCCTTGAACAATGCTACTCAAAAGTGAGATACAAATTGAGATACTCTGTCACTGATGAGTTCTACAGGCCACCCATGCAACTTTACCACGTGGTGAAGGAATAGTAAGGCTGTTCGATGGGCAGAAGGAAATCCCTTGCAGGCCACAAAATGGGCCATTTTGGTGAAATGATTCACCATGACAAGGACAGTGTTGTATTCCTGTGAAGGAGGTAGTTCGACAATATAGTCCACTCCCACCCGCTGCCATGGGCCGCGAGGTGTGGTGGAAAGTTGGAGTAGACCCGTTGGGCTTTTCTAGGCACCTTAGTGCGGGTGCAGATGGCACACCCTTTTACATACCGTTGTATGTCTTGTGATAACATGGGTCACCAGCATTCTCTTTGAATCCTCTCATAGGTTCTTTCTTGTCCAGAGTGACCCACTAAGGGGGCATCATGGTGACACCACAGGATGTGGGATTGACAAGATGGGGGAATTACAATTTGCCCCTTTCTTTTAATCAACCTGTTGTCGGGAACATAAGACGGGTCTTTGGTTACCATGAGTTTGTTGGCGGTAGCTCCTTGGAGTTGCCCAGTCTGTAAGTACGTTGCGGCGAAGACTTTTTGATCCAGTATGAGTCCTTCCAGCTGCAGATCTACGTTACGTCCATCATGGTACCGGGATAGTGCGTCAGCCAACACGTTTAATTTTCCAGACCGATATTGGATCACAAATGAAAAACGAGCGAAAAATAGTGCCCATCAGACATGTTGCGCATTAGTAATCTGCATGGTTTGCAGGAAGGTTAGATTGTTATGATCTGTTGTTATTGTCACTGGGCACCGTGCACCCTCTAAATAGTGTTGCCAGGTCTCGAAGTCTGCCTTAATGGCCAAGAGTTCTCGATCGAAGATGGTATAGTTTCGTTCTGCCGACATTAGTTGCCAGGAGTAATATAAACATGGCAATAGTTTTTTTGAATTTTCCACTTCCTGTAAGAGCACCGCTCCTATGGCTTCACTAGACGCATCTGCTTTAACGTGAAAGGATTTCTGGAAGTTTGGGTGTAGCAGAATCGGTGTGGTCATATAGGCGTTCTTCAGATAAGCGAAGCTGTACTGTTCCCATGTGTACTCCTGGTTCTTTTTTAGGAGACGAGTAAAGGGAGTCGTTATGGATGTGTAGTTGGGGATGTAATGGCGGTAGTAATTTGTGCTTCCTAGAAACCTCTGGAGAGGTTTGATTGCCTTGGGGGTTGGCCATTGCTGGATGGTTACAATTTTTGGGTTGTCCATTTCAGTTCCTGCGGGGCTAATAACAAACCCGAAGAACTCCACCGTAGTTATACGGAATGCACACTTTTCCCTTTTGCGGTAGAATTTTTGTGTTCGGAGCCATTGAAGTACTTGTCGGACTTGCTCCACATATTGTTTAAACGATGTTGAGTAAATCAGAATATCGTCCAAATATGAAATAATGAATATGTCGAATATATCATGAAGAACGTCGTTGATAAAGTGTTGGAACGTGGCTGGAGCGTTGGCCAGGCCAAACAGCATCACGAGGTATTCAAAGTGTCCGTAACAAGTGCGGAAGGCGGTCTTCCACTCATCCCCTTCTCATTCTCTCACTAAATTATATGCTCCACGGAGGTCTAATTTTGTGAAGATGCGAGCCCCTTGAAGGCGGTTTAGGAGTTCCGGAATCAAGGGAAGCGGGTAACGATTCTTAATGGTAATGCTGTTGAGACCTCGCTAGTCTATGCAGGGTCTGAGTCCCCCATTCTTCTTGGGGACGAAGAAGATGGGGGCTCCAGAGGGGGAGCAGGAATGCCAAATAAAGCTGTTTTGTACGCTTTTGTCTAGATAGGCGCGAAGAGCTTCCAGCTCAGCGGTTGATAATGCATTGATCCTCCCAAAGGGTGGTTCTTTTCCAGGGATCAAGTTGATAGTGCAATCATAGGGTCGATGTGATGGCAATTCTGCTGCTTGGTTCTTGCTGAAGATATTTCTTAGGTAAGCTCGGTGCATCAGTGACCGTGCTTCCACACAGCGTCAAGGTCGCATCTTGGTTGTTTGTACATCTCTGACAGACCTGCGAATAGTAGGTAGAGGTGAACCGAACCTGTTCGTGTTTCCAGGAGATCTGGGGGTCGTGTTGATATAACCATGGTAGCCCCAGGACTACACGGAACAATGGGGTGCAAACCACATCAAACCCTAGGTGTTCTTGGTGTTGTCCAATTACGCATTGCACTGGAACTGTATGCATCGTGATGGGCCCGGAGATAAGGGGAGAACCATTTATAGAGTGTAGGGGTTCTGGGTAGTTTTTAGGTTCGTTTTTAGAGATCATACCAATTTAGCATCTATGAAATTTCTGAAGACCCCGGATTCTTTGAGGGCCCATACGACAAGGAATTGTTGGGGGCCAATGGTTAGGGTGAGCGGAACCCGAATGTGGAGTTGATGAGTGGTGAACGCTGTGGGGATTTGTCTCATGGCCGAGATGACCCCTGTCCATTCCGACCCTTGGAGTTTCTCTGGTCTCTGCATTGTGAGGATAGTGAAAGACATTCAATCACAAAGTGAGAAGGTTCTCCACCGTAGTAACAAGATCTTGATCTTTGCTGTCTTCCTTGTTCTTCTTATGTTAGAGGCCCTTGGGAAGCTCCGAGTTGCATGGGTTTGGGTTCATTTCTCCACGGATGCTCAGTTGGAGGAGGTGGAGCAAAGGCTGCCCTAGGAGGAAAACTCCTAGGTTCTTGTTTTTTCTCTGTGTCGTTCAGAAAGCCGATCATTTGTTTGGAGAGCCAGCATGGTCAGGTGTCTGGAAGAGCTGTATATGCCAATGGGTCTTTTAATTCCTTGCTGAGTCCTCTCCTAAGCATAACCTTTAGTACATCATTAGGCCACTGTATAGTTCCAAGGCTAATTGCTGGAATTGTGTTATATATTCCAACATGCTCCCCTTCCCTTGTTTGAGGGCCATGATAGTGGATTCTGCGTCTCTTACGCGGTGAGGATGGTTGAACAGAAAGGCGAATTCCTGCATGAAGTCAGTATAATTGGATAGTAGAGGGCTATTGCTACTTAGCAAGTTTATAACCCAATCGAGGGCAATCCCCCCTAAACTACCTCTGATAAAGGCCACTGTAACAGGGTGGCTGATGTGGGACGCGACTGCCCCACTATTACAGGATATAAGGGACAGGGGCCCTCTGTAGAAAGGTAAAAAGGAGAGGTGCCTCTCTTAGGAACTGCTTGGTAACAGGCTGCCAAACGAGGGCATGCCCAGTTTAGCTCCAGAACTCCTCTGGAGACTAAGTGCTGGAGCATGCCCAGTGAGGCCCCGCCCGGGACCAAGCATAAGTCATAACCAATTGGCTGGGAGCACGCCCACTGAAACCCTGGCCGCTGAGCGCGCTCCAGCTACTATTTAAGCCCTAAGCTCAGTTGAGCTAGGGGAGAGCTAGGGGAAGGAGCTTGCTACCCAGGCTCCTCTCCCCTCTAGACTAGCCTGTTTGGACTTCCTAGTAGCTAGGCCCAGAAACCCCGCTGGACCTTCTGGGCTAACCAGGACACGCCCAGCCAGAGCCCAGGCTCTTAATCTTTCAGCCAGGGAGCCCACATGGCCCTAAGCCTAACAGGGGTGCTACAATCGGAGTAGGCCTTGGCTGTAAGGGGTGGTTGGAGGCCAAGGGTGGGAGACCTTAACAAGCTTCCACGTAGCACAGCCCCACACTTTAGGGGCTAGCCTAAGGTAACCAGGGGGAAATAGCTAATTCCCCAGTGTTCTCTCCCCCACCCTGGCTCAGGAGAGACCCCCCCCCCGCTTACAGCCACCTTCAAGGCAACTGTGGAATAGGTGGCTGGCTGCATAGTGAAGCTTAACTTACACAGGGCCAAGAACTCCCAAAATGATCTCCGGTCCTCGGAAAACTTTCCAATTCAGGGCCCCCTGGGCTCCCGTGGGGCCATGGCCACACTGGGTAGTGGGGGTGGGGGGTTGGTACCTCAGGAGCTGGTACAGGGAGTGCTCCTGCAGGGCCCGCCGTGCCCTGGTCTCCTACCACTGCAAGTGCTAACTCAGTATGCTTAGTCTGTAAATCCTTCATCTCCATAGCCAGGGTTTGAACGGCCCTGGTCAGATCTGCTACTTCCTTGGCTAAGTCTATCGTGGATATACTCCATGAAATGGAAAGGGAGGTAGAGATTAGCCCTGGTAATTCTGTCGGGGAGGGTGGTTGGACTGGGAATGAACACACCCACTCACCGCGGGCCACCAAGCTCACACTCTGTTGAGGAATCCCTAAAGAAGGATGCCCGTCAGGATAGTGTGGTAGCCTTTGAGGTCTCGCAGAGACCAGGTCTCTATCATCATTGGGTCCAGAGCTTCCTGATGAGCGTGTGGCTTCATGACACTCACTCTTGCTGATAATGGGGGCGAGGTGGGCAAGTGGAGGTGGTTGTGGGGGTTCGGAAGGCCAGGTACGCGGGGAAGGGTAGAGGGTCTTTCCCTCTCCAGAGGGGAGGGGAGGAATCACAGGAAAGGCGACTCGCACCCTATCAGCCAACCTTCACACTCACAGTCAACCTGAGGGACGGAATACAGGGAATGCAATCACCACCATGCTCACTCTTGCACTGGAACAATACAGGGACCGGGGCACAGTAAGACAAGACAAACAAAGGCTAGGGCTTCAGGAGGTAAGGTAAGATAGAACAAGACAGTCAAGGCAAGGGGGTCACAATTAAATCACACGTAGCTTTCTGGCCAGCCTCTCAACGCTCTGAGTACCGGCACTGTGTGCCTCACAACACCGGTGTTTTAAAGCCCAGGCCCCGCCCCCTGCCACGCCTGGAGCCATGTGGAATGCCGCATGGGTTCCAGTGATGACCTCACCAGGTGTGAGGTTGAAGGCTGGTTCCTGCTGCACTTGGTGGCCTGGCTGGTTTCCTTGGCGACCAGGCACAACGGCGCAGCTGCCTGTGTCGCCGCCTCCTTTTCCTGTGCTGGCGGTGTTGCGGTGCAAGCGGGGACGTGGGGGGCGGCTCTCCACCCTTTTCCGGAGATCCGGAACTCTCCCCAGTGCCGGTCACACCAGCGGGGGCTGACACTCATCTAAAACAAATTTAATTGCCTCCTCAGTGACAACTTGTTGCTGGACATCAGTGTTGCACTTTAAGGCAATAGACTTGGACAGCTTTGGTTTGTTTGGAGCTCAGAATGTGTCAGACTGCAAATTATGCTGCTGGTTAGGTCGGTGCAAAGCTTGTACTGGAAACATTCAGAATCTGAGATTCCTACTCTTTGAGCAATAGTTATGAATTTTTGGAACAGAAGAAACGGATGTTAAAGTTGATAAAATACAATGTTTGTCATTTGAGGAAAGGTCTATCATTGGAAGAAAGACAATACTAGCTTTTCCAGGCTGGTCTCTGACCATAATGGTTTGCGTTGTTCCATTCCATCCTGGCCTTGGTGTTTTAAAATACCATGACGTCAACCACAATATATCTGGGAGAGCTGTAGGAACATTTACTTTGAACTTGGAAAGGCCATTTTAAAATCTCATAGGCAACACGGAATCATTAGATTTTATGAAAAAAGATAGGAATTCTTCTACATTGTTTAACTTCTTCAGCTGTGGAATACTTTTTCTTTTCATTTTTCAAGGAGTAATTGGTGCAGTCATACCCACCTCCATGAAAGCTATTTTTCTCATCAACTATACATGTGTTATGATCCACATTGTCTACTATTTGCTGAACAAAACTATTCAAAAGGAATTGTAGATCAGACCTGTAGTGGATGGCTGCATTTTTCTCTAGCTTGGTAACTTCTGAATATGAAAAACAGAAACCCAGGGAATGAAGGATATTGATTAGATAGTGAGAAGAAAAGTGGTGATTTAACTGAACAGCGAGTCTCAATTGTAGTGGAGGGATCAGTATCTGAAGCCTAAGAGCTTGCATTATTGCTTGACCACTTGCTGTGATTTTGAGACCGTTGCTTTTTCCAACAAAAAGTTTCCCCAGAAATATCTGCAGACTTCGAGTGCAGCCACACGAGGTGGGCTAAGGAGATCACCACTCTTTGGGTATCCTTACCCCTTCCTGGGCAAACGAACCACGTGATGCAGTGGTTTGTGTGTCCAAGGCCCGCCAGATGTTTTCCCTCTCTGGTGGGACAGGCAGCCAGCTGCTCTGTGACAAGTGACAAGTTCTCAGGAAAATCCTGAGAACGCACCACAGAGCAGCCCTATTCCAAATGTGGTAAGGATACTCAAGGTGCTTGCCCTGCCACACTTGGAGCAAGGCTGCTGAGCCATGAGCAATGGGTGGTAGCACCCATTGCATGTGGCCACGTCACAACCAGGGGCTGGCTCTCAGCTGGGCCGGGAGGAGGGAGGCAAGCAGGGCTGGGAGACCACTCCTGTGGGTGGCATCTGAGGTGGGTTGAGCCCTCCACTGCTTGTCTGGCTGCACCCTTTGTGGTAAAAATTTGTCACCTCAATCCAGGACAATTGCTCAATTTTCCTTGTCACTCGCTAGTCTTTTAATTACACTTTGCAACAGTTTTGCAACAGCAATTAACAACTGAATCTTGTCATCTTCAGGATTATTTGCTTGCTTAGTGTTGAAATATTCCTGCAAATCAACGAAGTAGTTCTTCTGAATGTAATAATATCACACTTTCCGTCAACTGTAGCTATTACTGTTCGATCCCCATAGTAATTGAGAAGGGTTTATTTTCATGTTCTTGTTACTATATAGATCATAACCATTTTCCAGAAGCTCCTCCATTTTATCAACTAAGCCACTGACAGTAATTTGCTCTTCATCATTGTCTTCTAAGTAATTCACACTATGGAGAAAAGCTTCATACCTAGCTTCATCTTCAGGTCTCCCAAGTTGTATCTTTTTTATGTTCAATATTTTAATTGTAAAATACTTGCACCAAATTTTGCTGGTATTTCTTTTTTAGTTCTAAAGTTAATATTGCAAACTTGATGATACGCTGCATCACAAACATGAAGATCTGAGATTGTAGATACCTATCTGAACACATTAATGGCCCACGAATCATTTCTCAGTTCACATATATTTGTTAGATCAGTCTATAGTTCGCACTCTAAAAGCTTTGTAACCCTTCTTATGAAACACATTTAAGTTGACTAATGATCCACAAAACAAACATTCTTTAAAATTGAAGAGTACAGAATTACCCCAAAGCTTGCTTCTATCAGCAGCAATTTTGACCAACCATGCTTCTTTTTCAGATGACTGTGGGCTATCATATCTGTTCCCAGGACATTGGGTGCATGGCTGGCCACCATGGCTCCTTGTCATGGTGGAGGGTGGGGCATGGGGCACAGTGTGGGGGCAGGGCTGACTGGCTGCACATTTGGTGTGCTCCCTGTCTTCCCCAGCCATGGGCACATCTGTTCAGTGCCCAGACCTAGTTCAGACCGTGTTCACTGTGGCTTTCTGGGTTGGCCTGTCACCTTGCGGCCATCACTTCTGTTTTCACCCTCTGTTGTTTAACTTCTCTGATACTTTCAACTCCTTTCTCAGTGATGACATGCCATTCACTTATTTCACCCATGGGTTCTTTATGTACGACACAGGTTTCTTGACTCATCAATCATTTCAGAATAATTATCACAGCAGCAGAGGATAATAAGGCTTGGTTAATCTTCAGATAGTATCTAAAAGAAAAGAAAATTAAACAGAAATTTTTTTATGTAGGCACATACAATAAATTATCATCAGGTTTTTTATTCTTAGTTTATTTCACAAGATTTGTTAATGTTATGTCATCCAAATATTCTTGTGAACTAAACAAGGCATAGAAATCAATTTCTTGCTCATATTCTGTGTGGGAAACCCTTTATTTTGATACCAACAAAAAACGTGTGGAAGTATTCTAATTGCATTTTTTATATCAGTCATTTCCAATGATATCAGAAAGGTCATTTTGCATTGAGGTAGGTTTCTCAACATTCAATATGTTATTGAGGGCCCTTTTCTGAACATAACAGTTCAAAAATAATTTCTTTTGCAATTTGTTCAAGGTAGGCACTCCAAAAATGGTACATTTACTGTTCTATTAAGAGGGGAGTGTATGCTTTTTAAACCTGATTTCAGAGTGAGTTCTTGTCTCATATTAAACAAAAGTTTCCCGCCAGTTTCAAAACTTTGACCAAAGGAGCAGAGTGGGGGAGAACCATTTCAGGAGTTTTCTTCCTTCCAGATATAGTGCCTGGTGTGGATGTTCAGAAGAATATGATAAGAGGGATTTCTTTCACTCCATGCATGACAAGGAGTGTAGGCCAGTTCAGAGAATGGTTGTATATTCAAATGTTCAGGTTGGTTCAGACACCCCTCTTCATATAGCCACCTTTTGCCACCATAAACGAGACAGGGAACTATAATATTCCCTATGAGATAATGAAGGATATACAATTATTACATGTGTTGTGCAGTACATTTGTGATTCTAGGGTCCCACTGTAGCAGGGTGCCTGATGAGGCACCCTGCCACTTTAAGAACAGAAGTAGAGAAGGGCTGGGACCTTTTTTTTTTTTTTTCTTTTCTTTTTAAAAAGTGAACACTTGGAGATAAGGGCCACAGGTTAATTTGGTGTGCAGGTGAGCCAATGGGTGCTGCCTGTAGTGTGGACAGTGGGCTTATAGCTGGCAGAGCAAGAGTGAACCTAGTGGAACAGCTTCACCAGCAAGAGAAGCTGAAATTAACAAGGACTGCAGAGTGGAGTGGAGCAGCTCAGAGAACAGTGAGAGGAGTGACTTGGGTGTGCCGCTGCCTTGGCAGCGAGACCATAGAATGGACTGAGTAGCTCCTGGAGAGCACAGTTGAGAATGCACAGGCAGATGAGTGAGTGTGGCCAGAAGACTCAAAGGATGTAGGCTGGGAAGAGTGGGGCCAATGCGAGAGCCTGGGACAGAGACCTTGTGGGGCCAGGCGGGGAGACCCCATCATAATAGTGGTGGAGAATGCAGGCAGCCTGCTTGGGCCCCTTTGCGGGTCTGGAATCCTAAGAGAGGGCGGTAGCTAGAATCTCCAAGAGGATTAGGGCCTTGATATTGACCAGTCTCCAGTCAGTCTGCCCGACAAGAAGCCAGGAATGTGGGGAAGAAACTATGAGATTGGTAGAAACCCAGGAAGGGTTTATACAGAACTTTAGTTACAGAAATGTCGTTTATGAGTGGAAAGGGACAGCTATGAGAGGTGGAGGAGGCTGGATCTCCAGGGAGCAGGACTGGATGCTGCTCTCTGGGAGAAAAATTAACTTGTGAAGGTTAAGGCAATCTAGACTCAGAGAACAGGCCAGAGGACTCAAGCTAAGCAAGAAACCTTGATGGGGAGAAGTAGGCGAGGCACTTTAGATGGGAGAAGATTGCGGGGGGGGGGGAAACCTGGGGAGGGAGAAGCCAAGGGCCCTGAAAGGGAAAAGTCCAGCAAGGAACCCAGAGAGTAGAAGCTAAGCAAGGGCTCAGAATGGCTTCACAGAGCGGCTGGGACTTATGGCCCTGGGGCTAACCGAATATCCTAGCTTCGGGAATTAAAGTCCTCGGTACTGCATAGGAACCAGGAGATTAGACCTTGGCATGAAGTAGGGGAGGGGGATTCCCTCCTATGGCCAAAAGGGAGTTGTATCTTCTTGAGACCTAGCCTAGCAGAGGGGAGGACTTAAAGGCAAGGTTGAGAAGGAACTGACTGAGCAGATCCCAGAGATCCCAGTTGAGACTGCACGGGCATACGAGTGAATGTAGACAGAGGGCTCGAGGGCTGTGTGTTGGGAAGACTGTGGCCAATGCGAGAGCCCAGGACAGATCTTACAGGGACAGGAGAGGAGAACTCATAACTCCCACATTTTTGGGTAAAAGGAAGGAGTAAACAAAAGCTGTATTTGGTTGTATACCATGTTGCATTGTGCTGTTTTTCTTTCCTATTTTATATAACTGTCCATTACCTTTTAGAATAAGAATTAGGCATTCTTACAACTAGGCATTCTTACAATTAGCAGTTGAATCTGTGCAAATTAAATCATCCACCAAGGGAGCAGAAATATTATAATATGACTTTAGTAGCTAACCAAAACAGGAAATTGAGTACACTATTTGAAACCCACTATTGGCAAATACGTGGGTGTTCCTGCTAAAAATTAATTCTTTGTCAGTTTGAACTAATAAAGCTCAAGTGCTTCAATATTAATGGAAAAGCACACAAATATAGCACCCAAACAGAAATTCACATTTGAGTGAAAATCAGTATTTTGTGCAAAGGGTTCAGTGTGCCAGATACTGTTTGTCCATTAGTTTTCATAAAGTTTGAAGCTGATATGTAAATTTAAGTTTTAACATCCTTTTGCTACCTGTACTTCTTAGCTTTTTACTAGGACTGTACCAAATAGTATTTCCAGATACTCAGGCCAAAATCCAAAGTTCTGGGTACTTCATCCGGGTACTCGGTGGCACTTCGGAACTTTTTCCGAGGACCCAGTATTTGGAACTCCAAATTCAGGACCTCGGAAATACTCGGAATTGAGAAAACTCGGAACTACTCGGTGCCAAAAAAGCTTCCATTGTGTTTTCCCAGCCCACCTATGCAAGGCAACCTCCCTCCCCATGCACCATTATCCAGAAATAAATGTTAAAGTATTCTATCAGTGCCCCGGCTGGTCATCACATCTTGGCAAAGTTCTTGAACCCACAGCATAAGCACTAACCAGAAAGGCAGGCTAGCAAGAGTGGGACAATTGCTCAAGAAGACAACCCCACAAAAGTGCAGAAATAAAAAAAACCCCAACAGTAGTGTACCCACAGCATGACCCACTATCAGCAGTGAATGTACCCACTTTAAAATCATTATGCCAACCAAGCAGTGCACAGAAAAGCAGGTTAGCAAGAGCGGGACATTCACTCAAGAAGAATACAACAACCTGACAGAACAGTGCAACTGCATGCAGAAATCCCACCAAAAGTCAGCCAGTCCAGCAGACATAACACCCACAAGAAAGAAACTAGACATCAACCCCCTTTCCTCTGGGGGCACCCACTTATTTTTAAAAAAGGCATGGCATTGGTACTGTGGCACTGGTAACTTGAACAGCCCAGGCAATGGGAAGTGGAGCCAGGCGTAGAGATCCCTCTGGCCTCATGGTGCCAAGCAGCAGGCAGAACAGTAGAAGTTACAGTTAACTTACACTTCACAATTAGGCTCTGCTGTGCCATGTGGCAGCCACAGCCTTGGTAAGAAAAAGGACAACACACAACCGCACAAAACAGTGTGCAACTGCGTGGAGAAATAACACTAAAAGCCAGCCAGAAGACAGACATCATTATTATAACACCCACAAAAAAGAAACCAGACATTCACACGCACATCCCAGGGGCACCCACTTTTTTTTTTTTTTTTTAAAGGCATGGTATGACATGACTGGTGTGGCGTGGTGCTGGTAACTTGAACACCCGAGGCAAGTGGAGCCATATAGAGAGATGGTGCCTGCCAAGCAGTGCTAACAGCAGTGGTACATGCTTATTTTTAAAAAAGACATGCCATTGGTGGGCACCCCTCCCCCCCCAAGCTGATTACTTACAGATCAGCAGTGTAGCACACAACCAAATTCACCAAGAGAATGGAAAATGGCTCTGTAGCCACTTTTATTTTGGCCTGCCATCTGGCTTGGCCAGCCAATCACAACTTGCCATCTGGCTTACCATCACTCAATTGTCCTCTCCCATCCCCCCCTCCTACCAAATATGGCACTAAGCTTCATTTCCAGAAGCTTAGCTCCAGCCACTCGTGCAGTGGCTTCCGAAGCTTTCAGAAGAATGGCCTTGATCCTCAGAACTCAGACATTCCGAACTGAAGATCAGAATTTTTGGTGATTTCCGAAGTTTTCCGAAGACTGAGTTTCAGTACTACATTTTTGGGCTAAATTCCGATTGTAAGCCCCTGGGATATGGGACTGTCTCTAATAAATGATGGTACAGCACCAGGTACATTGTTTTCACTATATAAATAATAATAAAATAATAACAGCAACAACATATCTGTCATATTTTCATATTCACAGCTCTCGATGCTCAAGACTTGCTTTTTATAAAAAAAATGCAAATAATAATTTTAAATAACTAATAAAAATGTTAAATGATTGATAAAAAGTATTTAATTTGTGTAAATATTTAATAGTTTATATTAACTTTTTCATATCATGTTCTGACCCTAGGAACTAGGGTATAAACCCCACCTGTTAGCCCCAAATACAGATTATAAAGAGAATCTTGATAAAATCACAGCAGCTGGCAACAGACACTGAATTTTATCTCTGAACTTCAGTGCTTCAGTTCCCCTCCCCCATCCCAAACATTTCAAAGTTATGAAGAAAATTATACCCAGGAGTCTATTTAATTTTGGACACTTTTCAAAAAGTCAGCATTAGTTATTAAAGATTGCTTTCTACTGATTATGAAGCAAAATCTTGATCTTTGTTTGTATTGATAACTTCAAGGCAACTTCCATTATGTGTCCTTCAAGTAGTGATTTATTGATGAAGTATTATGGAAATGCAATGCATGTGATAATGGTGTAATTAGGAGAGCCAACATCCTGCTGCCTATAAACTTCCTTTCTTCCTGTGTTGAAAATAGAGGGCAATCAGTAGTACAGCCTGGGGAAGACTTTATAAAACATCAATATAATATAGATGAGGGAATCCAGATCCCCAATAGGCACCACCAGCTGTGGTGAGCAAAATTACAAGCCAATGACTGCTGAGGAGTGGTTTAACCCTGCAGCCCCAAAAGTACCTACTACAGAAAGGACGGGGGTGGGGGAGTGGAGGGTGGCCTTGACTGCGGAGCCCAATGTAGCAGAAAGGAAAAAAAAATCCTTGCCGGTCCCTCAGCAACCAGGATGACTGGTAGGAGGACCAGCATCTCTTTGCCTCTGCCACTTTTTGCTCCTGGCACTACTCTGCCAGCCAACCCTATCTGGGTTGGGGGGAGTCAAACCGGGCAATATAAAATGTGGGACAATATAAAATGAAGGAGAGTATAAAATGGGGGACAACTGGCTAAGCAGTGGTACTGCAGAGGATCTGAGAGTTATAGTGGATTATAAACTGAGCATGAGTCAGTGTGACACTGGGTGTTAAGAGAAGTGATTGGAGAGTGCTGCTGTCAGAATGTGATTCAGACCAGGAAGTCACTGGCACCACGGTCAGGACTGGGTCTGGCCAGCCAAAAAACGTGCCGGTGGCCAGGCTGCCAAGGAAGGCAGGGAGCTGCACGATCATGTGTCTGGCTGGCCTCATACTGTGCCCAGCACCCTGCCTCCTACCATGATGGGCAGCTGTGGCGGCCTATGACTGCTGCAATGGCAGACCTGATCCGGACTGGGCCACAAATATTTTAGCCTGCTGTAGTCTGGTCTGGTCCGATCGGGCAGACGGTAGCCCAGCCTGTGACCCAGGATGTCTCCAGGATCATAGCCCAGGCTAGCCACTACCATGCCTGGGAGCAATCTGGGCAAACCTCTGGCAGGCCTTCAACAAATGTGATGGTGTCCTGCGGGCCAAAGCAGGCTGCCATCATGTATGTTAACACCCACTGTTGCAAAAAAGGCAAACCCAGTTTGGGCTGCATTAACTGATACAAAGACACAGGCAGTAATGGTTCCACTTCACTCGGCACTGGTGAGACGCCATGTGGGATATTGTGTTCAGTTTTAGGCACCATATTTCAAGAGTGATGTTGACAAATTGAAGAGGATTCAAAGGAGAGCAACTAAGTTGATAAAGGGTCTAGAAATGAGGAAACGTTGAAATAATTGGGTATGTTTAACCTAGAGAAAATAAGACGAAGTGAGGAGGTGAAGGACATACCTGTTTTGAAATATCTAACAGGATGCCACAAAAAAGGTAAGAACATACGAAGTGCTATACTGGGTCAGACCAATTGTCTGTTGAGCCCAGCATCCTGTCTCTTGACAGTGGCCATTCTTGGTTGCTTTGGAGAAGTATCAAACAGGTTATAATGGAATGATCCATTCCCTGCTTTTCTCTCCCAATTCCCAACAGTCGGAGGTTACGTCCTCCAACATACTTGCCTAATAGTCATTAATGGATCTATCCTTCAAGAACTTATCCAGTCCCATTTTAACCCAGATATGACCACATCCTCTGTGGTGAACACTTGCTCTCTACTGTCACAGAAGGTAGAGCAAGTGGGAATGGGCTTAAATTGCTGGAAAGTAGATTTTGGTTAAATATTTGGAAGAACTTCCTAACTGTAAAGAACAGAGAAACAATGAAATAGGTTGCGTAAGGTGGTTGTGCAGTCACCTCCCTTGGCTATTTTCAGAGACTGTCTGGACCATAATCTGCCTATGATGCTGTAGGTGGAGGGTATCCTCCTTTGGATCAGAGTGTTGGACTAGATGACCCTTGTAATCTCTTTCAACTCGACAATTTTCTGATTCTTTGAACACCCCAATAGTTATACCCTTACAAGCAGGGACTGAGCAAGAGAGGAATGGAAGGGTTCAGCATAAATTTACAAGTCGACTCAATAGTTCGGACTGCAAAACACTGTGGGGGCAATCCAGTGGCCCGTGTACGCTGCCTGCAGGTGCGCACGCACACTGCCCATGCGTGCGTGAGCATATGAGCGTGCTCATTCTGGCCTGAGTGCAGAGCTTGCGAGCGGTATACGTGTGCCGTTGGATTGCCCCCCAGATGTATAAATTAACTCACTAGTCAGTTATAAATTTACTTTTCAGACTGAGACTTGCAATGGGGACAATTTATATCCCGCCCCGAGCTGTTTCTAGGAGGGGCGGGATATAAATTGATAAAATAAATAAAATAAAATAAATAAAAATCCACTTGCCAATTCAAAAAGAATATTTGCCAGAAGCAAGTAGGCCAGTGGATTTTTATAGCTCTATCTATAGGTGTTCTGTTGGTGACTGCTGCTCAAGAACTTTACTAATTCAGTTCATCTAATGTATCCTGAGCCTCAGCCCTTCACTGGTCTCACCTGCTTGGTCAAGAGCAAGTCTTTCAAAAGTGTTGGGGGTGGTTTGATCATGTTTGGGATCATCAACATGATCTCAAAGCCATTTGACACTGACATTTAACCCTTTGTGCCAAAATGAATTTCATTCCTTTCACTAGATTTGTGTCAGCACAAAGTGATGGTTCTACAGTTAAATTGCTTGAATTGCACTCAGGTCTAGCGCTTTTAACAGAAGAGGCTTGGCTTCAAGTAGTTTTTGAAAGAGCTAGGGCAAGAATCAAAATGATTTGTGAGACTGATGCTATTAATAATTTTATTAACATTCATAGCCCTCTAACTTTGAAGGAACTATCATGAAGACAGTGCAATCAATTTTGTATGATCAACGAGTATGCAGACAAAAGATGGAGCAAAAAATGGAAGGACATGGTTTCAAACAAAAACAATGAGAAAAAATTACCCAAAAGGAGCCCAAATAGATGTTAGCTGCTCTTTTTGTATTTCAACCTTCACCTGTGATTATCAAAATGTTTATTTACCCACTACAGTCACAGAAGCCAAGGTGATGTTTTTTATAAAGATACAAGCCTAAGGCTCGGTTTCTAAATCAACATTGGGGTCACACTCCCACTTGATATTGGCTATACTTTGCATGTGTGTGTTGCTGTCTGAGGCTGCAGGATTATATTATATTTAAATCTTAAAATGAAGTTAAGCAGGCAAAAAATGTGGCCACCATTCCTTAGTCTGATGTGAGAAATAAAAAGGAAATAGGTCCTGGGAGCCTATTATGGGTGGCGTCAATCCCATATCCCCTTCCTGCTGTGTGCGTGGATCCATGCAGCACGGTCTGCTGATAACAGGGGTGCACGTGAGTCCTGTGTGGGATCAGCTCCAGTGTAACCAAGCACTAAGGATCAGAGGCGTCTGCATTTCAGGACAGTTCCTGACTTTTCTACAGTAAACACCAAATACATGTATTGTAATCTTCAGCAAAATCTGAATGAATTCCCAGTGGCAATCAAGTGAAACTAACCCAGCACTATTAGTATCAATTGTAAGCACATTACTTAATGAATATGAAATTATGATAGAACTTCTATGGAGTAAGATAAGGTCTCTTGTACTTAAATACCAAGATGAATTAATATATTTATTAAGCTCTTAAAGAAATAGGCAAATGGTGATGGTGGGGTGTGACCCGTTTAAGAATGCAGGTAGCATAGGCGTGGGAATTGTGCTGACAGAATTGCAGGTGCTGCTAATTGGGCAGGACTGTGCCCAACTGGCTACACAACTGAGTTGGGTGTAATTGTGGTGAGCCAGGGGAGAAGTTAAGTGAGGAAACTAATTCAGTGCTTTTGCTTTGTGGAACTGCAAGGGAGCCTGAATTGCAGAAAGCCCTCTTGCTGATAAAGGTAGCAGTGAGAAGGGGACTGGCTGGGAAAGGACTGGGGAGAAGAAGCTGAGGAGCATAACCTAAGTGACTAAGGGGACTGCTGGGGAAGCAGAGCCCAGACTGAAAGCCTGATAGAGAACAAATACCAAGTCCAAGGGGTTCTTGACCATTTTCACACCTTTGGCAGGGGCCGGGTCGGCACAGATTTTGGTCCTGGGAGAGAAGCCAATATATTTGTGGAGTTTGGCCAGTGTAAAAGCTCCCCCGTGCGACTTTGCTGGCAAACACCTACAAAAGTACAGAGCTGGATTTCCCTGCTCTGTACGTTTGTGGGTGTTTGCTGGCAAAGCTGGGGGGAGGGGGCTTTTACATTGGTCAAACCCCGCATATATTTTGGCTTCTGGATTCTCTCACGGAGCCAAAATCTGCACAGGATTGGCCACTGAAGGTGTGAATGTTTTCAGACATGACAGTGGCCTGCTTTACCACAATTTACCCCGCTTTAACCAATGGGCCACCGTCGCGTCTGTTCTCAGACAGCCAGATGTTGTCCAGGATTGATCCCAGCTGTGGTGGCAGCTAGCTCGGGCTGTGACTTGGGAAAGTCTCCAAATCACAGCCTGCAGTAGCCACCACCATGGCTGGGATCCAACTGCCCAACTTGAAAGTAAAGTGGGCTGTCACATTTGAAAGCTTGCTTTACTGAACCTGCTCTATAGTCCCCGCCAGTTCTGGATGCCAGCATGACTGCCTGTTAGGGGGGAGGACGGACCGCTGGCCGCAGCGTGGGGGCAGGGTGAACACATGTCTGTGCGCCGCCTCCCCACCCTCCCCTGTGCCCATGCCCTGTCACGTTAGTTTGGGGCCCTGGCCTGGTCCTGGCTGCAGTGGCAGCCTGTCTCTGGACTGGGTAAGTCCATGGCAGTGCCTGAGCATCATCGCATATGAAAACACCCCAGGAGAGCTTCAGGGAGTGCCTGGTACAGGCAAACAGGGGTTGCCTAGACTAGGAATGGCTGGGAGCCTGCTTGAGTTGGCTACAAGCAGAAAGGGGCTACTTGGCAGAGAGTTAACTGTAATAAACTGAATTGTGAACTGAATCCCTGAGTAGACTGAGTGATTTGGGCCCTGATCCTGCATGATTTAGGCCTGGCAAGCCTTCGCCCTGTCACAGTGGGGATTGCTTATCTTTTGCATGATATTTGTAAAAGTTTTCAATGGATTATTTCACTTGCTGGAGAGTCTGAAGGAGCAAGTCGTAACAATGTTCCATCTTTTATTCTCTCCCAGGCATGCTAGTCCTCTTACTTAAATTCCTAAATTGTCTTTGCAGTAGTGTAATGCTTATGAGCAAATGAAAGAGCAATGATACAGTTCATTGTATTGCCCATAGCTACAGCAAGAAACAAAACTGCCTGTTGATAAATCCATGTTTTTCTCCTGAATGCTGTCTGACTTGAAGCCCCTGGTGATTTGTATCTTGGAATAAATGCAGTCCATCATCACTCTAACACTAGTATGTTGACGTTCGACTGGACATTCCATGATGCAGTGAATGACAGGAGGTGTGATGAAAGGCTAATATAGAGTATAGAAACGTATTTATCTTGTTTGAAGAAGAATGCATAATAATTCTTCTTCACAGCTATTCAAGCCTTGGAGGATAATACAGCAGACGAAAGTTGTATTGGAATATCCATAAAGAGCAAACTACCATTGTGTGTGGATTTTCATTCCAGATAGCTAGATGACTTTTGGCACCTTCCACGTTAAGAAACAAACCCAGCCCTGTTTGCTTTAGTTCCATCTGAACCATGAAGACACACACAAAAATCAAATAGAAAAGAACAAATTTGGTTGTAAACGTAAAATATTCTGTGCTCATGCATCTCAAAGGAAATAAAAGTAAATAAATAAAATAAAAGTAAAAATAAAATGAAACTACTCATATGTTAGATAACTACTATCTTAATGACCTTTAAAGAAGTACAATCTTTTGTTCTTCCTTGTCCCAATGCAGCTGAATTCCTCACGTCAGACTGCAGGATTAGGCCTCAACCATATATGCACTTACACAGCTGCTTAAGTGTAAGCACTGAACTGTACTGTTGACGTTTGTTTAACTTCTTATGCACACTTTTAATTACGTGTTTAAGTGTTTGCAAGGTTTAGGTTTTTGTTTTGATTGGACTCTGTTAAGTGTAAGGAATGTATCATTCAATTGGTATAAAATCTTCAGAAAGGTTTGTGTGAATTGATTGTGCATTATGCGAGAGCTTGTTCATGTGATCTTCTAAAGTGTTTGTGAGCTACTGGTGATGCTTAGTCTAGAAGATTGTATTAGAAAACAAATCCTGTATAACATACTGAGCAGAACTACTAAGAATTTCTGGTTTCAAGGAACATTAAACCCTCACTTGTCTTTTACTAAAGGATGGGACACTATAACTTACTGCATATGTAAAAAAATCTGAGGGGGGAAATTTCTGCAGGAAAAGGTTTTCTGAATTTTTCTTGAAGAAATTTTTTCACTCCATCTAGGCTTGTGACTTCTGCTTCCCCAGTGAACAGCTGGGACCAGGAGCATGGTCTCCCTCCAGCCATTATGCAAACTCTGTTTACACTGCAGTGGGTGGGAGTATAGAGTTCCTGCCCCTGCCAAACACCTTAGCAGGGAAGTAGGCTTGAATTTACCCTGCAGTGCAAGCCCCAGACTGAAGCTTCCACAGTGGGTGTTGTGCTCCTCTTCCCTGCTGAACAGCTGTTTGAAAGAGTGCAAGTGTGTCCCTCTTGCTCACAATTCTTCCCTCAAGGAGCTAGGGCTTGCACTGTCAGCAGGCAAGAAATATATTTTAAAATATTTCACAGACGTAGCTTTTTGTGATTATTTTTTTTTGAGGCTTTCTTCTCCAAAATGTTTGCATACATTCTAGCTGTGAGTGAACTGACTAATGTAAACACAGAAAAAAACAATAAATCTAGCACTGCGTTTATCCTCTCTTAACAACTTGGTACAATATTTGCTATTTTTCTGACCCTGTACTTGCACATTTGGGAGGGGGTACAGGGTAGCACATCCTGGTCTGACACATTCTTCACTCATGTTTATTGATGTGACAAACTACTTTAATGAATTGATGCATAGGAAAAGAAGTTTATCACAAGTTTATCACAATTTGATTTTTCTATAAATAATGAGGCAAGATGAGTACAAGGATATATGTGATTTTAAATGGAAAAAAAACACTGTTACAAGATGGAAACCATACTATTTTAATGAAAATTATTCATAGGTTATCAATTATAAATGAGATTTGTAATTGCCATCTTGTTATGATTCTTTAATAGAATAGCAAAGTTTAAATATGTTCCATAGAGAATAAAGCACCTCTTAAAGGAATATCCTGGTACCTGATTAATTAGAAGAGATTTTGTACATCCGCAGCGTACACAGTAAGCTACTTTTGAATTAGACACTTAGCTTCATGGATTTAGGGCACCATATTTTGGCATGAGACGCAACTATGAGTTCACTGTCTCTTGAAAAGAGAAATACTGTATTTAAATTGAGCATGTTATACACAGTGTTGTCATGGTTTTACGTATTTTCGTAAAGACCCAACTGCTGAATTGTGTTTTCATTAAGGGAGAGGTTTGAAACATAACTGGAGTGCACTGTTATTTGCCCCCCCTCCCCCTTGTTGTGGGAAAGCTAGCACAAAAAGGCTGAAGCTCAAGAATTGGCGCACAGACAAAACCCCAATGAACACAAAACTGAGTACATTTATTAAGTGAAACAAATGGGCATCCAAGAGCAGCTCCACTCCTGCTGATGACCAAAGAAAGGTTGCATTTATCATTCCCAGAGAACCACAAATGCACCTCCTGTCTCTGAGCTTTCTTTTAGGAAGAGCAATACCCTCGGTTGTCTTCCCTGAATATCTACTCAACACTCCTCTGCCCAATGACTGTATGTAAGTGCAAGACCTATTTGTTCAGCCAGGCATTGAATGGGCTGGGGTAGATCTGGGGAGGGGAGGAAGGGGTCTATTATTAGTTTTTTATGGGTTTTATTTTATATTTTATATATTTTTTATTATGTGAGCCGCCCTGAGTCTCAGGGAATAGGATGGGATAAAAATCAAAACAAACAAATATGGGAACTCTGTCACAGACCTCTGAGATCAGACATAAGAAGGCACTTAAATTATTATTAACAAACATTTATTATTATTAACAAACATTTATATAGCGCCAGCAGTGTACCTGGCACTTTACAAAGTAATAAAATAGACGCGGTCCCTGCCCCTAGGGCTTACAATCTGAGAGGCAGGAGCTGGGGGAGAGATTTAAGAAGGGGAACAGAGGGAGAGACAAGGGGTCTAACATTCATGAAGATGCGAGGTCTCAAGTGCACGTACTTGGCTTGGTTACGATGAGAATGACAGCAGGCAG
>QEPC01014093.1:850158-866850 GCA_003113815.1 Sphenodon punctatus | reverse complement strand
TATTTCATTGATTTCAATGGGGACACAGTGCCCCATTGAACTCAATGAAATAAAACCGGTACCGGTATACCGGATTTAATCCGGGAATCCGGTTCTTTGAGAACCGGAAACCGGTAAATCCGGTATTTACCCCAGGGTCCCAACGCTACTGCTTATATCCCACCCTTCTTTCTAAGGCGGTTGGTGTGTTACAGTATAAAGGCCATATTAAAATACATAATATATGTACATAAAAATCACCCTTGGTTCTCCTCACTCCACCCACCTGCCAAATGCTTGGCCAAAAAGAAAGAAAATCTTACATTGCCTCTGCTAAATGCTCAGGCTCAGCCTCTGATGAACCTCCAGGGGGAGGTTCGATAACAAAGTCTGGGTAAGTGGATTTATGTCAGTCACTCCGACTTCCTCCTCTCATCTCTATGCAACTCCAGTGCCCTTTCAATGCTTCTTTTGTCCTTGTCTCTTCCACTTCTCCAATGTTTTCCTGGCCTGTCACTTGTGTGTTTTTAAATGAGCAAGGCGATAGAAGGTGGGGGTGTGTGGCCACTGAGTGGCACTGCTGCGGAGCGCGGTGGAGTGCATGGGAAGGGAATCAAACGGGCGGCTCCCAGTGTGGCAACCTGGCCACAAAAGCAAGTCACCATGCACTCCCTCTGCCATGGACCATGGGAGAGGGAGAAGTGCACAGAACTGGCCTTTGCAATTGACATGTCCCCAGTGTGAGCACTAGGGAACCTAGTTTCCCCAGCGCTCCTGGCCAGTTCTTGTGACTTGCAAAGATCATGTCCCCCACCCGCAGTGCCTGTGAGCAGCAAACTGGTCTGCTGGCATGGCTGACTGCCCCAGTTCATATGGACAGGGGCTCTGTGGTTGCTTGTTGCCACGGAGTGACTTGGCTTGGCCTGCGCAGAACACTCCAGATTTCTCGGCAGTGCTGTGAGTGGCCATGAGTGGGTGCTCCGTGGCTTATGGGAGCACGCATTCCCCTGCTCCAGCTTCAGATGGGAGGTCGAATGTGTGGCTCCTGAGTGGCCATGCGGGATAGCATCTTGTTTAAAAACGCTGATGGTATTCTACATTTTCTTGGGTTTTCTGCAATACTCTGAAACTACTCACACAACTTCTAATTATCTTTGTTATTCCTGTGATCTGTGCTTGAATTTTCTCTGTTTCTTTAACCTTCCATCTGTTAAGTAATCCTCATGCGTCTTGCACACCTCTCCTATTTTTACCATTGTGTTCCTATAATTTTCTGACCTGTGTTGCCCTTTCAGTTCTCTAAATCTCTTATGAAAGTAAAATGCAAGTATGCTTAAGTTTTTAAAAAATATCTAGCTAACAATAAAAAGTTGAAATAATAAGCTATCTCAGCCATCAACAGTTATTTCAAGACTGTGCCTGAGCAATTAAAATGGTAAAGATTTTTCACAGGGGCTTGTCTTCCTTTGTATTAATAGAAGGTGTGCAATAACTTGGTCAGAGTTGCAGTTGTACTGTAAGGTAATATCCCCATACAAGTAAAAATGAATCCTGTATATTAGTCCAGATATATCTTCTCCCTGTACTTCCTTTTTCTCCTTCTTTTTCCTTTTGCAAGGTGCTGCTCCTATTTGAATCTCTGTCCCTTTTCGGCAACTTTTCCTCAGTTTTCAAAGGCCTCATTTATCAGCTGAGTTCTAGCCAAACTTTTCATCTCTCTGACTCCTGTCTCCGATTGGCTGGCTGTGTTTCTCATCCACTTCAGCTGTCTCTTCCAAGCTCTCTGGCAAAGTCTTTGAGCTTCCCCTGCTGTATCTCACAGTGCCCTGTGATGGTTTCTATCAGTTTCATGAGTGGTGAATCTTATTTTCTTGAATGTGACCTAATCTTCCCACTTCCAAGCCTGTTTTTCTTGCTCCTCTAGCTTGCATTGCTCTAGAGTTCCAGTCACTTCTCCCAGCTGCTAGTTTGGTGTTTGGTGGAGCACAGAGCACTGAAATAAACTGCAAACAACACACCCACAATTGTCCCACACCCCAAAGAAAGACACTGAGACCAATTATTTGGGTTTAAAATAGGCCGCACCAATTTATTAAATTATTCAGTTAAGGAGGGGGCTATGCCCCTTCTAGTCCTGCTAACCTTAACTATTAACTCAGTTAATACTATTAAACATAAACTTGAGCGGTCTGAAGTTCCTCAGTACCGCCCTAACGCTAACTATAGCTGCTGCAAATGTCACCCCTGTCCGGCCGCCCCTAGCCGGATCAGGAGGCCCTTGCCAATTGTGACCCTAAGAAGGAATCGAGGAGATGCTTCCCCGTGCCTTGGACCGCCTCTGTCCTAAGGGCCCGGGGGTTGTCCCCCTCTTCCTTGCTCTGAAGTGATGCTGGCCGGCCGGCTCTAGCTATCACTCAGAGCCCACCTCTTAAGGAGATGACTTGGCAGCAGACTATCCCTATTTCTAAGCTAACTACCTCGCAGGACCCCTGCCACTAAAGACTGCCAGCTTCTGCTTGGCTGGTCTTGCCCCCTCCCTCATTTCTGAAGTAGCCTTTCCAGTTGTTCCTGTACGGCCTTTAGATAAATTTCGAGACCCTCATCTGATAGGTGTACACCGTCTATCCTGTATAACTCAGGCTTGCTAAATTTGATTCCCGGATGCCGAATTACTTGGCCCCCCATTTCGATTACTAATTTCCCCACTTCCTTGTTGACCTTCCGTCTAGCCCTGTCCACCTTACTTGGGCGCACGGCGTTCCTCCAGTTTATGCGTTCGAGCATCTCAGACCATACGAACACAGTTTTCGGTAAGATCCGTCTTGCGACTTGCAAGTCCGCCTTGATACTGGTGACCAGGTGGAGACCTGTGTCAACCGGGAGGTTGTTCTCCCCCAAGTGTATAACAAGTACGTCTGGATGCTGTTGCGATGCCAAGGAGTGGATCAAGGGCAGAAACTGGGCCCACTTCATCCCGCTCCGGCCTCTCCACGACACATTAGCCAGGTGGCCCAAACCGAGCTGGGTACCCCAATAGGTACATCCCGCTCGCCTGCCGGCCCAGTAAACAATACTGTGGCCGGCTATGACGACTCGCTGCTGCCGTCCTGGCAGCTCGCTCCCTACGAAAAACACAGAGATTGAAAAACCAATTGTTTCCTGAGTTTGTTCACCTTATCCCTACGCTAGGGCCCTTGTCATAACTGTACTTTCCTAACATATGATTTGTACGCTTCGGATTTCCATCTGCCTATCCCCTTTACTTGCTGCTCGGATAGTCCCGCAGCCGCTGCGCAACTCGCTGCTCCAATCCGAAAGGAGTGTGAGGCAAACTCTCGAGATGAAAGACCCAGTCCTTTCAACGCTCTGCCCATTATTGCAGAGAATTGATATCTCGTGAGATGTGAGCCGTTCTCATGAATAAAAAATTGACCCTCTCTACCTGGGCGCTTACCCATATAGTCAGTTAATGCTTTAACTGGGCAAATGTCTTCTTCATTTATCCTAGCCAGTTTTACCAGTTGACCCCTCCTACGCTGATCCGTCTTAGACCCTCGCAACACTATCTCCACTCCTTCTGGCCCCATTTGAACATCCCCTATGGATAAAACGGTACCCGCTACACTTGTTGCCGATGCAGTTGCAAGTTCGCCTACGCGAAATGCGCCGAAAAAGGCCACCTTGAACACTGTTTGAAATAACTGCCTTTCAAAATCAGAAAAACAGACCCTCTGTAGTTGCTGGCACATGCCCCTTAAGATTGTTGGCGTAATGGGTTTCCTGGCATCACCGCTTCTTGGAGACTCTCTCTCCCATCCCTCTAGCATCTTTCGCATAAAGAACCCGCCGTTAGGGGATTGGTAGCCGGCCAGTTTATTATAAAAGGCTAACGCAGCCAGTTTCCCACCAATAGTTCTTGGGGCCAGCCCTCTCTCTTTTAGACTCACTGCAAACTGCAGTGTCTGGGCCTCTGCAATTGGGAACTGTGTTCCCCACCCCTCCTTGATCCTAAACTCCTGGAATTCGACCAACGCCTGACTGTAAGCTGCTCTTGTGCGTGGTGCAAGTGAACCCTGCACTGCCTGAAACATTGTCACTGTCCAATGTTCCAAATCCCTTCGGGCAGCTCCTCCGGTTCGATCCTGGCTCCCGGTGCCAACTGCCTGAACCGCTCCATCTGTTGGCGAGAGAGTGCGTCGGCTATGCCGTTGTTGATACCCGGCACGTGCTTGGCCGTGAACAATATGTTGTTCACCATACATTGCCGCACGAACCCTCTCACCAGCCCCATTACTCTTCTCGAGTGGGATGATAGCGAGTTCAGCACCTGCACCACTGCAAGGTTGTCGCACCAAAACAGAATAGTTTTGTTTGCGAATTCCTTGTCCCATATGTGTATCGCTACTACTATGGGGAACAGTTCTAGGAAGGTCAAATCCCGGGTCCAGCCCTCCAGCACCCACTTAGTTGGCCACAAGGCCGAACACCACCTCCCTGACCAGTAAAGTCCGAAACCCAAGGACCCGGCAGCATCAGATTGCACTTGGAGCTCAGCCTCCATCAGCCACCTCTGCCGCCAAATACTGACTCCATTAAAATTCCGGAGGAAGTGTAGCCAAGTTCTCAAGTCATCTCGCATTTCGGCAGAGATCCTGATGTGGCAGTGCCCCGGCAAATTGGACCCCACCCTTTCATAAAGTCTGGATAGAAAGGCGCGTCCTGGCGCCACTACCCGGCAGGCAAAATTGAGGCTCCCCGTCAAGGCTTGGAGCTGCTTAACTGTTGCTTTGGGGCGCCTCAAAATTGCCTGGATATCCCTAACTAACGCCACTAGTTTATCAACCGGCAAGCGTGACACTTGCTGCTCGGTATCCAGCTCAATCCCCAGAAAGGTAAGTACCGGCGATGGTCCCACCGTTTTTTCCGGTGCCAGGGGTACTCCTAGCTCGCCTGCCATAGCCTGGAACTCCCTAAGCACGTTCCTACATTCTGCCGTATCCTTCTTTCCAAGGAATAAAAAATCGTCAATATAATGCAGTATATATTGGGATTTTGTTCTTCTTCTGGCCAGCCATTCCAGAAGGGAGCTGAAACGCTCAAAGGCAGAGCACGATATGGAACACCCCATGGGCATTGCCTTATCGTAAAAGTACTGACCTCCGAACTGGAACCCGAGTAGCTTAAAGCTGTCGGGGTGGACTGGCAGCAAGCGAAATGCGGATTTAATATCGCATTTTGCAAGGAGGGCCCCCTTTCCGCACTCCCTTGCCATATCTATCGCAGTATCAAATGATGCATACCGAACCGAACACAGCTCGGGAGGTATGGCATCATTCACAGACTGTCCTTTTGGGTATGAGAGGTGGTGTATAAGGCGGAACTCTCCTTCCTGCTTTTTGGGCACAATGCCAAGGGGAGACACATGCAAATCGGGAAAAGGTAAGGTCGGGAAGGGGCCCGCAATGCGGCCCTCTTCGAGTTCCCTTCTAATCTTGGTGGCCACCAAGTTTTCCCTTCCTTTTACCGATTTCAAGTTCTTTACCCAACTTCTTGTTGCCTCAAATCTTGCCGGGATGATAAAACCATCCCGGAAGCCCGACACAACATATTCCACCTCGCCGACCAATGGGCAACCCGAGAGTGCTTTCTGTAGAGCCTTATACCTGATCGGGGTTGGGGCCCTTTCCTTCCCCTTGGGGCTGGTTGTTCCCCGAACTCTGTCTCCCTTGCTGCTTACCCCGTGCGTTCCCCCGCGATCTACTGCAGTTAAATTCTGGGTGTCCTCCCCCACAGAGGTTGCAAGCATGCCTGTAGCGGCACACGGAGCGGGCGCAACCCTCCGACCCATTAAAATCCCAACAGGTCATTCCCCTCTGACTCCTGCGGCGCCCACCCTCCCGAAAGGGATCGTTCATAGGGGCAACCCCCCCTTTGGCTAGTGTGTGCCCACTGTCGGTCCTGTGCGTCCTGACCACATTGGACATGGACTCGAGCCACAAATCTGTAGCATAAACGTCCCATCTTATACCTGGTGTAATCGCTGCCCGTTTTCTAAAACCCTCATCATAACATAACCAGGCCCCCGGGCTCCCAGAATCGTACGCCCTGCGTACAATATCCAGGTACTTAATTAATTCAGTTGCCCGTTTGGGGGCAGCCTGAATCATTACCCCTATCAGCACCGACACAGCGGCTGACCAGTTCTTCCAATTCTTCTCAACCTTGGGGTGCTTAAACCTTTCCTTGTCTTTTTCCTTCTCACTCGAGTTGGGGTCTGGCACCGGCTCCGTGTAAAGAAGTAAGAATACATCCACGTATTCGCCTCTCCAAATTTTTTCCCTGGTATGGTGGGCCAAGTGGGCCCCCACGGGGGCCCCCACTGCCGCCCAGGTACCAGGCTCCCGCTGGTTTGAAGAGGTCGCCTCAACCTTCCCCCTACACATACTACAGGACCCTTGTTGCTGGTTTGCAGGTGCGACACCTCTTTCCCCTTGTGTACTTGTACCTGCCTGGCTCTGACTAGTTTCTGGCATCCCTGCTGAGTCCTGGTCGGGCCATGGTACCTATGACCCGACCCACCCCATCCTTACCTCCCGTTGGGGTACTGCCTGCTCGGTCTGTTCCCTGTTTCCCAAGTTCTCCTCCCTTCCACACTGGCACTGCTGGCAATGTGTGCACTTACCTGTAATCTCACGGCTAGGGCCTGCGCCCACGTTCTCCCTTGGTTCATCGTGCGTCCACGAGCGTTGTTCCCGTCTCGACCCCTCCTCCTCGGGGGGTGCCTCAGGGCGTGTTGTCGTCTCCTGATGCCGCGCAGACTGCGTCGCCGGTTGTCATCGCGCTCCTGCCAGCCCATCCACTTTTTTCTCCAGTGCCTCGAAATGACCCATGAATGTGTTGAGGGTCTCCAGCACCGCTGCCAGCTGTTCGCCTCGTGCCCGCTGTGCCGGGGGCTCCTCTACGTTGTCCCTGTGTGGAGACAATTGCCGCCTTCCCCCTCGCCTGGGCGGGGGGGGGTGGCCCAGCCGGGCGCCCGGCTTCATCTGCTGGGTGCCCCGCTTCCCTGCATTCCTGTGTACTTGCAGGGGCTAAACCCCCTGTTGCTGCTTCATTCGGGCCCATCTCAACCCTATACCGGGCCGGGGGCTGCACCGTTCGCGTGCTAGCCCTTGTTCCCCCGTTGAGCCCTTCTCCTTCTGCCCCCATGGTTGGAACGCGCTCACTTTCTCCCTCTATCTCTGCACCCCCTTGCCCGCCTGTGGCAAACCCGCCCCCCGCCTGCTCGGGGGCCAATCCGTCCATCCCAGTGATCGCCGGGCCGTCGTGCCGGTCACCGGGGGGCTGTTCCTGGCTTGCCAAGCTGGTTAGGGTGGATTCGCATCCACTCATTCGGGCCTGGAGGGCCTCGAGGACCTCCTCGACCCTTTTAGACAGGGCCTTTCTGGCCGGGCCTTTGCCCTTCTTGCCACCACTACCTTTGGCCATGCTTACTTCCTTCACGGCCCTATGTCCCCCCAAATGTGTCTTCCCCAGGGCGGTAGCTCCTAAACTGGCTGTGGCTCCCTTATCTTTGTCTCCCTTAGCCAGGTAATAGCCCCTCAGCTGCTCCCCAGAGATTCCCTCAGCTTGGCCTCTCCTGACTTACCTGTCAGATGAGGCCCTCCGCTGCTGCTCCGCCTGGATTATTTTTATGCCGTTGGCCCCTGTGGGGGCTCCACGTGAGCCCTGGCTCCCTTCCTAGCCACCACTGGGCCCCTGTGAACCGGTCCCCCCTTGACCCCGACCTCAGTCAAGTCTCTTACTAATAAGGCTTGATGAGCCTTTATTCACAGGTCCCCCCGGACTCACAAACCCCCCCGCTCCTCGAAACTGTGGTGGAGCTGCTCTCCACGCTGCTTCCACGTTCGTTGCAGGCGCGGAATGGCTGCTTCGCGCCTGTATCCAAGATGGCGGCCACGAAGTCTCACCTCGCGAGACTTCGCCCAGGCTGCTTCCTCCATCCATACGCCCAGCCGTGCGCCCCGCCCACAGCTTTCTTCACTCCAAGCTAGTGGGGGGGGAGGGACAAAAACCGCTGCCCAGCGAGCCGCTACCCGTGCCGGGCAGGGCCGCGTGGCGACGGGGCATGGAAGTTAGCTACCTTTACACAGTGTGGGAATTTGCTATGGTATGTATCATCTCACATAATGTTGAGAGAATTTTTGATGGCCATATTACACTGTCAGTATAGTCATTCTAGTTAGACCAGTATATTTCCTTTGGAAAGATTTGCTAGATGTTTTGTTTAGTGCATGTCTATGTTTAGCTCAAGCTTATTTAGTACCCGAGGTAGAACTTGCAAGCTTATTACCCCCAACATTTCCATTTACCTTAACTAGTATGAGTAAAAGAATATTTGTGTCAAATGTTTGCCAGAAAGCTTCATGATTGGCACAATGCTTGTCTTCAAATTCAAATCCTTATTTAGTCAAAACTCTTGTTGATAGCAATGGGCTTTACCCCTGTGTAAGGTTAGATGCTGCTGCTGTTTCACAGAATTTTGCTATATGGAGCAATAAAAAGAGTTACATGTACTGATTGTTGCTTGCTCTCCTTTTAATAAAATAGCTTTTCCTGTGTATGCAAAATGTTTGTTTGGCCCATGAAAATTTAACACAGAAGTGGAGAAGAGCAGGAAATAAGCTGTACTAGGGTATTTTCAGATGTCAGAATTTGAATGATCCTCCCCTGCCCCTTTGTAATTTGTTATGGGAGAGAAAAGAACGCAGGAGAGTGTTGAAGCTGAAGGGTCAAATGTGGGCTATTGGACATGGTGGGAAATCTTGGTGTTAAGGGGACTCTCATGAGAAGGGAGCCTCTTGCATCCTTCATGAAGTAGGAGATTTCTTTCCAGGACTGTTGCTCTTTAGTAGGGGCTTGAGAGTATGGAGCTTGGATCCCCCCACCAACGTGAGCACAGCTAGTTTCCATTTTGTTATGGGTCCAGGAAGGAATTTCCCCCTCCTCTTCTGATCAGCTGATTGTAATAGTGGGGTTACGTTTTTAACTTTGTTACAAAGCCTTTGCTCTCTGAAGTTGTTGCTGTTGATCAATCAAGGACGGATTTATGCTCTGAGATGATTTAAATAATGATGATATGTCACAGCTCTAGGCAGGGATCCAGTGCAATATGAAAAAAAGAAAGGGTAACAGAGCACAAAGGAAACTTACTTGCGGCATCTCCTTATGAGTTGTGAGAATGGGGTTAGCTGCTGAGGGCCTGGGTGGCCTATAGCATTGCTCCCCCCATGGGAGCACCAGCAGCACCACTTGGTTAGATTTCGGCAGTCCATGAGTGGTGTCAGAACTTTCCTCCCTCCTCTAAACCCTTAAGGCTCTGGGATGGGCAGGCCCAAATGATTAGGAAGTCCTGGGACAGGTGTGGGATGTGGTCTGGGATGGTATGGGGCAGGGGAGGATCATTCAAATTCTTACATCTGATTGGTGGCCAATCTTGGTCACTTGGAAGAAGTACCCAATAGGTCACAATGGGGTGAGCCAATCCCTGTTGTTGATCAGTTGTGGAGGTTAGTGTGGACTTTCATTTTAAATTGTTCACATCCTCCTACTTTTTTGACAAAGGAGATAATACAGTCCTGAGTAAGTACTTCCAAGAGTGGACCATGCATTATTAAACTATAAATTCAAAGAAACAGTTAATGTTCTCTCATGGAAAGGCACTTGTTTTAAACACAAATTCTGCGATTAGCAACTTGCTCCTGAAAACAATTTTGTAATATTACTACAATCTATTGAAAACTAATGCATATCTCAAAAGACTTTAAAAATGTATTTCCCGAGGTAGTCCCAATATAAAGTGAATTTGTGTTTCAGTGTAGCATAGTCTTAATTAACTCACATGAATCTGTTGCTTTCATGAGTATGGTGTAAGTTATTGTAACATCATTTTTAGAGCTGAAACGAGTAGTGAATTTATTATCCAGGAGTAATATCTGAATTTTCAGGTAGCCCTCAGAGTACCTCACCCTTACTACAATGGAAACAAGTGCTCCCCTATGAGTTCTGGATTTAAAATTGGGGGGAAAGAGTGTGTATGTAAATACACGCTAATTTTATAAGCCAGTTATTAGAAGGGGCCTTGGGCAATTAGAGTGCAGCATAGAACCTAGGACCCTTCGCACAGCTGTCCCAAAGTAGAGCCTCAGCTGAGCCACACAAGAAGGGTCCTTTCTCCCCCTGCCTCTGGCTACTCCTCCGTTCGGGTAGCTCTGCGGTTGGCCACCAGGAGGCAGAAGAAGAAGCTTTGCTATTGCGCATGCATGTCGGAGCTATCCCAATCCCTCAGTCTGTCTTCTGCCTTCGGGCCGTCAGGAGCAGATTTTTTCTCCTGGAGAGTTTTTATTTTTTCTTTCCTGTTCAGAGGCAGTAGTTCCTGCCAAGCCCTGAGAGCAACGAGCAGTCCAAGGTGGACAGGCAGGGCCATGGGGGCAGTGAAATTCCCAGACCCGGTCTTGGGAACTGCAGTCAGAGGTCCTGGCCAGCTCCCTCGCAAAGTGCCTGGGAGCAGGGGAGCTGTGTGGGAGATATTTCTCCCCCCTTCTCTTCGGAGCGTCTCTCCTCCGGGGGTGTCCGGCGCACAGGCCCGGCAAGTACCCCCCCATCCGGGATCAACTCCGTAAGGCAAGAGCCTGTTCTGGCCGCAGTGTGAGCCCCGACAGTGGTGTAGGGCTGCATCCCGGAGACATGGAGATAGCAATGGGGAGCCCAGCACAGCAGGCAGCCTCAGCACAGGAAGACACTCAAGTACCCTCCATGTCTTCCTTAGCTATGACCATGGGGAAAATCTTTCAGTCACTCGATAAGCTATGTGATCTGCAAACCCAGGGGACACAAAAGAGATCCACCCCTAGCGCTAAGCCACCCAAACGAGCTGTGGGAAAAGGTCCCCGCAAAGTGGGAAAGAAGAGGACAAGAACCCCACAAGGGGGCCCCATAGCCCGCCTGCTAGCTTCTCCTCAGTCCTCTGAGGAAAGCTCCTCTGAAGACCAACCAAAAAAGGCTCAGAGATCAGGGTCAGATCTCATTGGCCTTGGACTCTGACCTGGAATCAGGGCACGAAGTTTCTGGGTTATCAGGATGCCCAGCCTGATCCCAGAGAGAAGGCCAGGCAGTTTCCCCTACTCTACAGAGTTGAGCTACTGACTCAGGTATCTAAGGCTTTGCAACTGAAGGAAAACCATACAAAAGGGGACTCCCAGGAGGAGTAGGAAGGTATTATATTCCATCTGTGCATGGTAGGGATCCAGGGGTACCTTTGGATAAGACGTTCGAGAAGCTAGTGTTAGAGAAGTGGAAAAACCCCAACAAGGCGTATAGGATGAATAGAACTCAGGCCGCTTTGTACTCCTTCTCAAGAAAGAAGGAGCCGCTGTTCAAGAATCCAAAGGTTGATGCAGCGGTTGTCTCACTAGCCAGGCAAACTGTCTTCCCCACTGAGGGGGACTGCTACCTGAGGGACCCCACAGATAGAGCAACAGACTCAGCTCTTAGGAGGAGCCTAAAGTCATCGGCCTCAGCATTAAAGTTTAACATTGTCTCCTCATATGTAGCTCGTGCTCTACTGGCCTGGATGCAAGAGGCTCAGGATATGGGGATCTCGGAGAAGAGATCCCAGGTTTTGTTATCCCGCATCATGCTAGCTACAGCGTTACTGGCCGGCTCCACCATGGACGCCATGACCTGGTCAGCCCGGGCAGTAGCGAACACGATCTCAGCTAGGAGGAGATTGTGGCTCAGGTCCTGGCAGGGAGATGTTACCGCCAAGAATCTCCTAGTGTCAGGTCCTTATAAGGGATTCAGACTTTTTGGCATGTGCTTGGACAAGGTCTTAGCGGATGCTACCGAAAAAATGAAGCCCAAGACCCTCCAACAGTTGGGGTCAAAAAAGAGATATTTTCGAGGCCCACCGATCAAATCTAGGGGAAATTACGGAGCGTACCGGAGATTCCAGCCCCAGACCAGCAGAGATACCTCAAGCGGCTTCCCTTTTCGCAATAGGGCCACAGGCAAGCGAGATTTGACAAACAGAAGCCAAGAGGGCCTACAACAGGCCAACCCAAGCAGGTCTCATGACTACCTGGAGGGGTCAGAGGTCAAGGGCAGGCTGCAACTTTTCTCAAGGTGCTGGGAAAAATCTGTTTCAGACGTGTGAGTGGTACATTGTGTAAAGCACGGATACACCGTAGAGTTGGCAACATATCCCAAAGAGAGATTTATCGCCTCCCCCACCTCAAGTAACCCAGCAAAGCATCTGGCCATGGTGACAGAAATTCAACAACTCCTACACATCCGAGCCATAAAGTCAGTTCCGCCAGAGCAAATTGGACTGGGCCTATACTCAATCATATTCCTGGTCCCCAAAAAAGTTAGGAACATGGAGGGCAGTTCTAGATCTAAAGACCTTAAACAAATCAGTAAGGAAACAGAAATTCAAGATGGAAACAGTAGCTTCCATCTGTCAAAGTCTGAGGGGGCGGGACTGGATGGTCTCCCTCGATCTAAAGGAAGTCTATCTACACATCCCAATCTGGCCACCACATCGGAAGTGGCTAGGATTCTGCTATCATCAGATGCACTATCAGTTCAGAGCCATACCATTTTGCCTGTCATCAGCCCCGCGAACGTTTACCAAGATCTTGGTCTCCCTGATAGCAAATCTCAGGAAAGAGGGACTCCACCTGTGTCCATACTTAGACAACCTCTTGATCAGGGCACAGTCGCATTCCAAAGCCCAAGCAAACTTAGACAGGACCATACAATATTTGAACCTGCATGGATTTCTAGTCAACAGGGAGAAGAGCCAACTCTCCCCCACACGCAGACTGGAACATCTAGGCGTAATTCTGGATACTACCTCAAAAGTCACCCTCATTCCTCCTCCTAGACAGTGGAAGATCCACACCCGGATACATCTCCTAAGACATCAAAAGTGGATGAGACTGAAGACGTTAGCTCAGCTACTGAGGCTTTTGCTTTCTTGCACCAGGCAGGTGCAATGTGGTCGGTTCCATCTCAGACCCTTGCAACTTTTGCTTCGACCTATGCAGAGAGAGCTTACACTAGGACTTGACCCATGGATCGCCGTTCCCCAGGGCCTTGGACACTCAATATCTTGGTGGTTAAGGGCGGAAACATTCGGGAGAGGAACCCCGCTTTCGGAACCCACCAGAGAGGTGATAACAGATGCCAGTCTCAGGAGTTGGGGAGCCCACTTCGGATCCAAGTTAGTCCAGAGGATTTGGAGCAAGGGGAACCTGTCCCGCAGCATAAATTTCCTATAACTTAGAGCAGTTTGGCTTGCCCTGACACACCTTTTACCGTCCCTCACCAACCGGCACCTGCTGATTTATACGGACAACACAACAACCAAGGCTTACATAAATCACCAGGGCGGCTCAAGAACCCCTGGCTTACACAAAGAAATGGTGAAGCTCTTCACATGGGCCCAGAAACATGTAGACTCCCTGAAGGCCCTACACATCAGGGGACGAGACAACAAACAAGCAGACTGGCTCAGCCGGCGCACGCTCGACCCACACAAATGAGCGCTAGACAAAGAAATCTTCAGGGACCTAGTGAAGCTCTTCGGACTACTCCTAATAGATCTCTTCGCCAGTCAGGAGAATGCACGAGTCGCCAGATTCATGTCCACAACTCTGTACACAGCAACAGTAGTGACGGATGCATTGAACCAGCCATGGCCACGAGGGCTCCTTTACGCCTTCCCACCCATTCCTTTGATTGCAAAAGCAGTAGTGAAAATCATCAAGGAGGAAGCACAAATAATCCTTATAACTCCATGGTGGCCCAGAAGACCATGGTTTTCGGATCTAATAGAACTCAGTCAGGCCCCGCACAGGTCCTTACCTCGGCTGCCCACTCTTCTCAGACAGGGCCTGCTGTTGTGCGACAGCCTTCAAAATCTAAGGCTGACAGCCTGGAGCTTGAATGCTCAGCGTTAAAAAAGAAGGGATACTCCGATGCAGTCCTTTCAACCCTGTAGCGATCTACGCGCCCAGCGACCAGGAGGTCATATAGGGCTACTTGGAAAACGTTTGCCGTTTGGGCAACAGAAAGGGGGCAAGACCCCTGTAAAGCAGGAATTGCAAACATTCTACAATTTCTACAAGAGGGGTTAGACAAAGGGCTGAAACCCAACACCTTAGCTAGGCAGGCAGCAGCCTTGAACTCTGTCCTGAGGGCGGTGGCAAATAAACAGGTTTCCTCCCACAGCCATGTCAGGCAGTTTTTGAAGGCATCAAGGTCCATATCCCCGACAGTGGTACACAGGTGCCCATCATTGAGCCTGAGCTTAGTCCTGGACGCTCTGACCAGGGCTCCGTTCAAGCCCCTTAAACATGTTTCCCTGTATATGCTGTTACTTAAGGTGGTGTTCTTGGTAGCCATTATCTCTGCCAGGAGAATATCAGAATTGGGGGCATTATCTATAGAGGAAAAATGTTGTTCTTTTCAGGAACAATCGGTCACACTGAGGGTAGACCAAGCTTTCATTCCAAAGGTCAACTTGTTTTTCCATAAGAACCAAGAAATAGTCTTACCCTCTTTTTGCCCGAAGCCAACTCGTCCAAAAGAGAAGGTTTGTCATACGTTAGACGTACGGAGAGCCCTAAAGATTTACTTGTCCAGAACACAGGGGCTTAGGTCATGTACAGCTCTCTTCGTGAACGTCAGACCTGGATACAGGGAAACTAAGGCCTCTAAAACCCGGATATCAAAATGGGTAAAGCAGTGCATTGTGGAAGCCTATAAGGCAAAGGGTAGGGTTCCACCCCTCCAGATCTAGCCCACTCAATCAGGAGTGCTGCCACTTCCTATGCCTTTAAAGCCAGGGCTTGCTTATGATGAAATATGCAGGGTGGCCACCTGGTCATCTCTGCATACCTTTGTAAAACATTACAAATTGAACGTGTACAAATCAACAGAGGCTGCATTTGGTAGAAGGGTGCTGTAGGCGGTGCTGGATTCCCCCGGTGCTGTTTGCTTCCACCCCAGAGGCATTTTTCAGCTCGGGTATATCCCGAACGGAGGAGTAGCCGGAGGCAGGGGGAGAAAAGGGAATTGATCACCTACTGTCGGTGAATACTTTTCTCCCCTGCTCTCTGGATACTCCTCCGGCCCTCCCTACCAAACAGCACAAACAGGTGTAGGGAGGTTCTCTGATACTTACTGGACACTGGGTTCGGGGGGAGTTCTTAACGTTAGAGAGAGGGGAAATTGTTTTCTTTCCCTCTGTGTTTGAGTGTAGGACGTAAGTTACCATTGTCAGTTGTTCCTTATCCCGCATTCAGTTTTTTCGTACTGGTGGCTGTTTTCGGTTGACGGAGAAACCGGCCTTTGGCTTGGCTAGGCTATCGACTGAGGGATCAGGGTAGCTCCGCCATTCATGCGCAATAACAAAGCTGCTTCTTCTTCCTCCTGGCAGCCAACTGCAGAACTACCCGAACAGAGTAGTATCCAGAGAACAGGGGAGAAAAGAATTCCCTGAAGGTAAGTGACCAATTTCTTTTTCAGGGTACTAACTGTAAACTCACTATATGACCAGCATACCATGACCAAAGTAAATAGGCACAGCTAGTGGTAGCTCCATTAGCTCTCCTGGTAGACCTTTGGAAAGGTTCAAGGCTCTTTAGGCAAAAAAAATCCCACAACTGCATGGAAACATCAGAGAATCCACTTGGGGGAGGGGAATTGTCCTAGGGCTGAGACGAGAGCAAGTGTTTCCATGCAGAAGAGAGATACCAATCTTTCAGGAGTACTTGCAAGTGTCTATCGGTACTTCATCAATTTGCAGTGATTCTGTGCTTCTGCTATTTTTTTGGTCATTTTTGTCACTTTCTAGGACTTTGTCACTTTCAAGGAATTTTACAACAGTTTTACAGCACCTTTATGGCACATCAACTGTGCCCTTGTCATGGACGGATCATTATCTCCTGCAGGCCTCTCTCCTGGTACATGTCTGCCCCCGGATGGGCGTGGAACCAATTAGAATGGTCCGCCCCCATAAACTGATGGAACCGGAGCGGTTCCGGGAGGCTTTGGGGAATATACCCTCTACTTTGGATGACTGTCCCATTGGTGACCTCGTTGAGCTGTGGAACATCTTTCTGAAGGAGACCATTGATTGGATAGCTCCGAGGTGTCCGCTTCCCAGGCAGCAGCACTGTAGGCCTCCCTGATTTTCGGAGGAGCTGCGGGTGCTGAAGCAGGAGGGAAGGCAGTTGGAGCGACGGTGGTATCGTTCATGCGCTGAAGTCAACAGGTTGTGGCACAGAACGAGTTTAAGAGCCTATGCCATTGCTATGTGGACAGCAAAGAAAGAGTTCTTTGCTGCCCTCATAGCATCCGCTAAATCCCATCCAGCAAAGCTGTTAAGAGCATAAGAAGTGCCATACTGGGTCAGAACAATGGTCCATCTAGCCCAGCATCCTGTCTCCGTCAGTGGCCAATCACGGTGGCTTGGGAGAAGCACCCAACAGGTCACACTGGGGGATCCATTCCCTGTTGTTTTCCCCCAGCTCCTGTCATGTTCCCTGATCCTGTCTGGCTAATAGCTGCTAATGGACCTATCTTCCAGAAACTTGTCCAAACCTCTTTTAAACTCAGCTATAGTACTGGCCCTTACCACAGCCTCTG
>QEPC01014093.1:804715-849122 GCA_003113815.1 Sphenodon punctatus | reverse complement strand
GAAGAGCGGAGAGTGCGTGCAGGAGTGCGTAGGGAGATTAGGTCCGAGAGGTAAGGGAGAGCTTAGTCGTGGAGTGTTTTGAACATGAATACCAGGAGTTTAAACAGGATACGTTCAGGAAGGGGGAGCCAGTGAAGAGCGAAGAGGAGAGACTGCACATGGTCGAAGCGACGGGCAGAGTGACTGACCTTGGCAGCGGAGTTTTGGATTGCGATAAGGGGGGACAGGTGAGAGTGAGGGAGGCCAGGAAGGAGGAGGTTGCAGTAATCGAGGCGAGAGATAACCATGGCATGAACAAGGGTTTTGGCCGAGGAGGTAGAGAGAAAGGGGCTGATCCGAGCAATGTTATGGAGGGCGAATCGGCAGGATTTGGCAACAGAGTCAATGTAAGGTTTGAAAGAGAGGTACATGTCAAAGATGAAGCCCAAGCTGCGGGCTTGGAGAACAGGCTGGATGGTGACTCCATCGATGCAGATGGGCACGTTAGAGGGAGAGGAAGAGGAGGGAGGAAAAATGAGTTCAGATTATTTTGCGGATAAAATTGCTCGGATTCATCATGGCTTTGACGCCACACTCTCTGCAGTGAGGCAGTTGGAGGTTATGGAAACCCCTCCTTGTCCTTGTTTGTGGGATCAGTTTTGGTTGGTGACCCCTGCCGATGCGGAGGATGTTCTTGGGGCTGTCAGGGTTACCTGTTGTGAACTGGACCCTTGCCAGTCCTGGCTGGTTAAGCCCTGCTGGGAGACGATGGGGCCATTGCTGGCAGGGGTGATCGGTATCTCCGTTAGGGAGGGCAGGGTACCAAGCTGCCTTAAAGAGGCAGTGGTGTGACCCCTGCTCAAGAAACCATCACTTGACATTGACTCCCTTGCCAGTTATCAGCCGGTCTCTAACCTTCCCTTATAGGGAAGGTTATTGAGCAGGTGATGGCACAACAGTTGCAGGAGCATCTGGATCGTGTCCGTTTTCTTGATCCTTCGCAGTCAGGATTTTGCCCAGGTTATGACACCGAGACTGCGGTTGTGGCGTTGGTTGACGATCTTTGCCGAGAATTAGATCAGGGCTGTTCGGCCCTTCTGATTCTATTAGTTCTGTTGGCGGCGTTTGATACCATTGATCATGAGATGTTAGTGACGTTCCTGCAGGACCACGCAGGGGTGGGCGGTATGGTTCTTGACTGGTTCCATTCCTTCCTGACTGGAAGAACTCAGCTAGTGGTGCTCGGGGATTATTTTTCATTATACTGAGACCTCTCGTGTGGAGTCCCACAGGGTTCTGTTTTGTCCCCTCTCCTGTTTAACGTGTATATGCAGCTGCTTGGCGAGGTGATCAGGAGGATTGACATGCGGTGTCATCAATATGCTGATGACACCCAGATTTACCTCTCCTTTTCATCAGACGCAGGCCTGGCAGTCTCGGTGCTTACCGGGTGCCAGGCAGCTGTGGGGAATTGAATGAGGGTAAACCGACTGAAGCTGAATCCCGACAAGACGAAGGTGATTCTGGTGGGTAAGGCGGTGGGGGTGATGGTCCCTATCATTGATGGGGTCTGCCCCCCGCTGGTTCCCCAGGTGCGTTGGCTTCAGCCATATGTTTTGGACTCTGACCTGGCAACCGTCCTCCTTGCTTTCATCTCCGCTAGGCTTGAATAGTGTAATGCACTCTATGTGGGGCTACCCCTGGTGATGGTTCGGAGACTGCAGCTGGTGCAGAATGCGGCAGCCCGTCTCCTGGTGGGACTGGGCCACTGGGAAGATATTACACCGGTTCTTCAGTCTCTGCACTGGCTGCCTGTAGTCTTCCGGGCCCAATTTATGGTGCTGGTGCATGCCTATAAAGCCCTAAATGGCCTCAGCCTGACCTATTTGTGGGACCACCTCACCCCCCGGGTCCTGGATCAGCCCATACGGTCATCGGGGGGTGCTCTCCTTGACGTCCCCTGGGTCTGCCGGGTGGCCATGATGAGGTGGGTCTTCTCGGTGACTGCTCTGTGGCTGTGAAACTCCCTGCCGGGGAGGCCCGTTTGGCCCCGGACTGCCCCTCGTTTCAACGTCATTGTAAGACGTGGCTGCTCGGCTTGACTTTTAAGGGGGAGGATGGATAGGGTGGGGGGAATGGGTTAGAGTGGTGGGTGGTCGGGGATTTTTTTTATTCCTCCCTGTTGTTATATATTTTAAAGCTGCTTTTAATGTTGTTGTTGGAAATATTGTATGCAGCCCAGAGCTGCCTGTGGCAGGATGGGTAGGTTAAAAATGTTTAAAATAAATAAATAAATTTTCCAGCACTTCCCCAGTGATTAGCTGGCAGGGTTTCATCTCCATAGCTCCTGAGGCTGCATGTGGGGTACACACGGGGCTTGGGACGAACCTATGGCAGTCCTGTTCAACTTGTGAAAAGTAATGGAAAATGGCAAAAACATAGGGAAAGCCAGTAAGTTTTGGTATTTGTGCAAGTCTCAGCGAATGCCCTGCTTCTGATGGAAGCAGCACCTGCTGAGATTTTTTGTTTCAGATCTAAAAGCTCCTGCTTTCACAGCTGAGGTTGCATTCTATATCAATTGGGTTCAATTAGAGCTGAGAGTTTATTTTATTAAAAGGCAAGCGGAAGAAAACACAATACAGGCTAGAACTCATGATTCCTGCCACAGCAGACACAAAGCTTAGCTACTCAGCCACACCACAACTATACCTGTCTTTTGTTTTAGAAACCACAGTCTAGCTTGCTGGGCACTATATAGAGTCCTTCCCCTGCTGGCTGACTGAAACACCCTAGCTAACCGTTTCTTCTGTATCTCTGCTGGTAAGGCACAGGAGGCTGATAGGTCAAGGGTTCAAATCTGGACTCGGTGGTAGGCTGAAGGTGTGATTTCTTGCATTTATAAGTTTGCTTTGGCAAACAACCATATAAGACTTGCCTACTGCGTAGTGGATTCTCTGATGTTTCCATGCAGTTTCTTTACCTATAGAATCCTTGAACCTTTCTACTTCCTTTCCAAAGCTCTACCAGGAGAGCTACCAGAGCAACAGCTAGTTGTACCTATTTACTTTAGTTATGACACATGAGGATGGGCAGCACTTTTTGTTGGTCCTATAAAGAGTTTACAGTTAGTGCTTTGAAACTAACTTTTGGTGTGGCTCAGCTGCTCTGCTTTAAGACAGCTGTGCAAAGGAGCCTGTGTTCTGTGCTGCCCTCTGCTTGCCTAAGCTCCTCTCCAACAACTGGCTTATAAAGTTAGTGGACACACATGTACACAACCCTAGAACAGGTACTCGTATAGCAATAGGATCTTTTAATTTTATTAATATCTTATGTTGTCCTGCCATGAAGAAAGGAAGATAGAAGGAAGCTAGGTCCAAAGACTGTGAAAGGAACAGACTTGGTGACTCTGTATTGAGAACTTCTCTGGGAACAGCAGCGTGGAAGAGGGAGAAAAGAGATAAGAGGCTGTCCTAACTCGGGTATTTCCCAACTCAACAGTTAACATCCTGCCATCCATGGACAATTGAATACTCTAGCCCCAGTCAGGACAGGAACCATTAGCAAGACTGTTGCGGCACAACTTCTGCATCCAGGAGATGCCCAGAGCCATTTGTTCCTGATGAGGACCATCTCAAAGTCAGGAGAGAACAATGTGCCAGGAAGACGCTAATGTGTTCAGAGAACTGGGAGCTAGGAGGCTCGCTCTTTTCTCTAGACAATTTGGCACCAAAAGAACTGTTAAGCATTATCGATCCATAAACAATGGAAAAGGCTCTCTCTGCAAAAGAAGAGTGACATCACCTCTTTCCCACAGACCCTTCTGCCTCACCACAGATCTTGTGATGCAAGCGCCTCAGCCCCTTCACCTCCACGTTTAACAGCAGCACCTAAAAAGTATATAAGGACTGGTTCGACCAGATGGAACTTTGAATGACAGCATGTGGTAGCTAGTATCAGCAGGGAACCACGTGGTGTCATTTCCTTCCTGACATTGCACTCATGGATCACACTCTCATTGTACCCTAGCAGCCCATCTCTCCAGCTTCACCTGGGCGCCCCTTCCAGCCTTCCTGAACCAACACCTGCATGGACTCCAGCTTGTAGCACCGGACACGTAAGAAGCAGTATTGTGTAGGGCTACTTCTGCTTAGGTGTGGGTAGCGTTGTTACCTGCCAAGACTAGGAAACCAGGACTTGTGCTTTTCTTCTAATAAAATTATACTTGAGATTAAAGTGGGTTGCACTTAAAGGCGATCTTCGATCCCGCTCAACTGATGGGCGTACGTGGTTACTGCTCATCGTACTCATTATTGTGGTTGGACCTCCCCAGTCCATTGTGAACAATAATTGAGTGAAGCTACAATTGGATCCTGTGCAAGTAGTGCCTGTTACTCAACCCTCAAATGACAAATCAGGTAGTGCATATTTGATGGGTATACCTGTTTTGGAGGGTACTCATTTCAACTCTAGTCATTTTACTTCTAACCACAATATTCTGGTACTACAGAATTGGAATTCTTTAAGCATTTTTAGTCAGCAATGTGCAGAGTTTCCCTTTTCTTCATTCACAGTAATCATATCAGTAATGTAGGAATAAAATTCTATACTAATGCAAACAAAAAGGTTACAGGTGAAAATGTATGCATATTTCATTATTACTAGAGACATTGATTTTTTTATCATGAATTATAAATTGATGGGCTTATTTTAATTCATTGCAGTACTTAAATAAATAAGGATTCCTAGTATTTGTATGCAAGTTTTGAGACTTAGGTTTTTTGTGAAAGGAAAGAATTTTGCAGTCACATAGATGCGATCATTTTCTTTACAGCAGTATTCATACTGGAAGTGTCCATAATCGGTTTCATGTTGTTTTGAGCTATAGAATCTTCATGCTCTATTAACTATGGTGTTAGGAAAATGGCTGTTGGCAATTTTCCATCATGTCAGTGCTTGTAGTATTTATGTTAGAAACAGCATTTTATGATGGCAGCAAAATTCCCCCTTTTCAAATATTTCCATGTTCAGAATGAAGGTGTATTTCTTTTCTTGAGAGGTGTCTTCTATATGGTAACTGCTGCACATTATGTACTGGTATTACAATTTAGAATTGGAAAAACCTATGCTCAGTTCAGTCTCTGCCTCAGAATTCTATCGGTGTGCCATTCTTTGATATAACGTATACTGAGAAAGAGAGTATTTAGAACATAAGCAATGGAGTTGTGGGAGGCAAACGTTCGGGTATAAATCTTAGTGTTGAAACAAGACTTTGCCAAAACGAGATTTTGCCAAAATGGGAAAACTCATTGAAATTCTGGTTCCCGATACCGCCTCTACCAAATCAGCAACCTCTTGGTACTTGACATTGTCTTGACTGACATTTTGTTTCTCGATTTACCGATTTTCGGCCTACTGGGAGACCATTTACCACTCGTTGTTTACCACTTTTCTATTAGTTTCAAATCCTGAGAGGTAATACCGACATAATGCCACATTTCTTTGTACTTCCTTGTAGATTCCTTTACTAATCTGCAATCCAGTTGCAGATTGGCCAAAGTAAAGGGAACAGCACAAAACAACAATTCTGATTGCAGGCGCTGGAGTGGAGAGTAAGGGGCAGTGGGGCAAGGTTAATGAATGAGCTATTTGCACAGTGATTGGCTCAGAAATACAGAAACAACAAACGGTACCCTTGGTGTTGTGATAAGTAGTAAATGAATGGTACGTGGCAAATGGTAAGCGAAAAGTTGGTATCTTGGAACTTTATCGTGCGGTATTACGAGAATTGAGAAATTGCATCAGTATTGGGAAATTGTCAGGAAATCAATCCCAGTTCATGATATGGCAAATTTACTTTTGAGTAAAAAATGTTGCTGTTTGTTTCAGCCCTAATAAATATTCTTTTACCTTTCCCAACTAGAAACTATTCAAAAGATAGTTGTTCTTACACAGCAGCTGGCAGCAGTTCATAAAGATGTGTTCTGGTATTGTTTAAGAGAAAAGGCATTGTTCATATTCTGATCAATGCAACCTGCATGATACATAATTAAATGTCAGTGGGATGTTGCATTCATTTTTCAACTCAATATGAAATGATTTGGTGCTGTTTGAAATGGCAAAGCTATGATTTATGGACTGATGGTGTAAAAATATAAAGGTATTTAATAATATGCACATTATGTACATTAAATCAATTGGCTGCTGTTCTGTTTTCATAAATTGTAAACCAGTTTTGGTTTGTATCAAGACTTATTAGCCAGGCACTGTTTGGTTTTTTTGGTTTTTTGCAGAACTACCTCTACTCCCTTCTAATAGTTCTTTCTTATTTCCTTCTTTCCTCTCCCCCACCCCCTCCATCGGGACTGTTAAAATTTACAATGCATTAAGCATCTGCGGGTTGTATCAAAAGCTCTCTGAAAAAATAATCCATTGTTTATGCCATTTAATACTAGATAATACTTTGTACTGCAATAAGAAGCAATAAAAAAAATCAACAATAAACGGTTGTGTGTCAGTGATTTTTCCTCGGGGTCTGCAACAAGCCATTTGATTTTGATTGAAATAATGGCAAACTATTTTAGTTTCAGACACTTACGGTAGTGTATTAGACTTAACATTAACATGTGTGCTGTGCTAGGAGAAGCCCTGTTGAAGTGAATGGGGTTTTTCTGGCAGAGGGCTTGGAGGAGTTTGGCTGTTTTTGCACGAGACGCTACCATGCAGGTCCACCCATGCGCCACATGTTCAAACGTCCATGTAAAAGAAGCGGCAGGTGCATGCTCCTGTGACCCACGCACCCCCACCCACCTCCTTGCATGGAGGAACCGGTAAAAAGCTGGGTTGCTCTGTGCCCAGATATGGGTGGGGATGGGTGATCACCCCTCACTGGCCCGTGTACACAGGGCAGCACACCTATCTGGGACAGGTCCGCTGGTGCCAACACCATGGAGAAAAAAACACGCAAGGGCAAGACAAGCACAACGCCTGCCTGGCAACCGACACACGATACGTTCCCAGAACAGCCAGGAGCCTTTAAAGGACACATGTACAAAGAGATGGGTGCGCTGGTTCCCACATCACTATGGCATCAAGAAAAGTGAAGAGAGCCAGCACCATGGACGCACCCGCTGACAGCTAGGTAAGCGCATGGCACCCCAGGCAGGGGCGTGGGACGCTACCTCAAGGAGCCACAGAGGGGGAACAACATGACAGCTGACAGGTACCATGTCCCTTGACAGGGGAGCACCAGCACTACTGCCTCCACCACCATCACCACTAGAAGACCAGGGGACCACAGACATGGTCCCCTCTGCCAGCCAGGTAAGCAGCAGGACTCCAGGGAGGGACAGGGGACAGTGCCCCTAGAGAGTAGCTGCCAAGGGAGAGCAAGATGTCAGCTGGCAGGTATGCCTTCCCCTCACAGGTGAGCACCAGCTCCGTGACCACTCCTTCCACATACTCCAGGTGGGCCCCAGCCACCAAATTCCGGTTCCCGATTCCGCCTCTTCTGAATCAGCAACCTCTTGGTACTTGACAATATCTCGACTGCCACCCCCACAGACCCTGCACCATGCCCTGGTCTCCTTTGGAGGTTCTTCATTTGTCTGTGGGGAGACAAGACCATGCAGTATGATCTTGTGAATTGCTACTGCAAAGAGTGGGTATATGAATGCATTTCACAAGACATGAGGCAGCTGGGGTACAATAGGGATATGTCCCAGTGTAGGCAGCAGGCAAAGGTTTTGAGAACTGGATATAAAAATATCAGTGATCGCAACTCTGGGACCAACTGTGTCTGGTTCACATCCCCCTACATGGAGGAACTGGATCATTTTCTCTGTATGGATGGGGAGACTGTGGCCTCCCACATCTGGGGCGGCATCTTCATCAGGGGAAGGAAGTGAGTGAAGGAGACCCCATCACTCCCCAACCCAATGGGGAAGGGGAGGCTGCTCCCCAACAACACCCCCGTCCTGCCAGTGGAGGCGTCAAACTTGGACCCATGGAACAACGCCCAGACACAGCCTAGCCTGGGAACGGGGGCGCATGAGGAGGGGGACAACACCAGAAATGCCCCCAGGAGGAGGAACCAATATATCCAGGACACAACACCTCAGACGAATGCGAGGGGGGAACACATGAGGGGGGGATGTGACAAGAACAGGCTCCCCTGGAAGCAAGGCTAATGGAACTAATGAACCCCCAGTTCCTGTTCACAGCTCAACCCAGCATGGAGATTGAGGAGGTGGAGAACAAAGAGGCCACCCAGGAGTTCTTCGACCCAGAAGGGGGATGGTAGGTGCACATAGAATCGAGACGATGGATGAGAAGTAGCACGGCAGGGGACACATAATGGGAAGGGGAGGGGAGGAAACCGGGCACATGTCCAGATGGAAACAAACCATTACTTTGGGACAGGAAAAGTCCCATACAAAGGGGTGGCGGGGAAAACAAACAAGACATGGCAGGATGTGTAGCAGCACTGCACGGACAAGGCACAGCAGGCAATCCTGAAGTGAGGAGCCAGCCATAGACATCACGGGATGGGACACCCATGCAGACATTGCCAAGCATAGTGTTGCACAGGACACCACATGCATGGGTCCATGAGGGACACAACCATAACGTGCAAACCACCACAGCGCAAGGTGGCCAACTACACCCTTCGCATACCAGACCTAGGAGTTGGATCACTCAGGTGTGCCCATGCTGCTATGGGGGCATATGAGCACACACATGGCACATGCAAGAAAGCAGAACAGGTGATGTCAACCAATGTCTCCTGTCCTTTTCTGCAGGTGCCGAGCGACAGTCCAGCAGCCTGAACCCTTCCGGGAGCCCACGGGGAGTGTGAGGAGGAACAGGGAAGTACAGGCATGGAACTAGCACAGGAAGGAGGAGCTAGGACAGAAGCTGTTGGAGGAAACCAGGCACATGACAGATGAGATGAAGGACAAGATCAGGGGGTCATGGAGGGAGATGGTAATGACCCACAAGGAGGACCTGCAGATGCAACAGGCCTTTGCCATCAAGGTGATAAATGAGCGCCTGTGGGAAAGGCACCTCATGACCCAACACCACTACGAGCAGCCACTTTCCTGCGGTGTGATGGAGACTGAGAGCGCTTCCATGCTTTAGATGGAGCAATCACAGAAGATGGAACGCTCCTTTCTCCATCACACTGTGGTGACAAGTGCCACGGTGGTGGCTCAGGACTGCCAGCAACCCATCCCTGGCCTCCCACAGGTGAAAGTGCCCCCCTTCCCTCTCATCTGTTAGCTCTGGTTGCCACAGCAGCACCCCCCACGCCTAAGACCACCTGGGCCTCCTCCCACCCTGTGGCCCCCCATTACCACCAACTGGGGTCTGCAGGTCATCCAGCCTGGCTCCCTGTTCCTCCTCTGCAGCATCCCTGTGCTTCTCCCCAGCAGCCGGAAAAACTGTCCCAGCAGCCAGCCCACCCCCTGGAGGTAGGTAGCGATGGCATGCTTCAAGGTACCAATGGGAATGGTGCCTGAGGAAGGGAGCGTAACAATAGACCCCGCACATAGGCAATGACGCCATCAACCATGGCAAATGGGATGTGCTCTGGGCTTAATTGTGTGGGCTTGGCAGGGCTCAGTCCCTTCAGTCAACCTTATGGGGTGCACAGCCCTGGGATATATTACACATAGGAGTGTGCTACCTGATATGTGAAAGACCAGGGAAAGGACAATACTGGCTATTTCAGGGGTGGAGAGTAAACCCAGAATGGTTTATTTGGCTTTCAGTGATGAAATGCCTTTCTTGCCCTGCTCCATGTGCAGAATGAAACTCCAAGAACTGGTGTTTCCTATAGAGCTGTACAGTGGCAGGATGATCAAGTGATTGGGGTGCTAAGAAGACACGGCTTTGGTCTCCTCTGCTGACAACCTATTGGGGAGGGGCTTCCTGGACAGAGGCGTGGCTTCTTGATACCTGAGCACCAGCAAATCATATCTTCTGAAAAACATGCTGAATATGCCCCAGTCAGGAACAACAGATGATGAGTGCAAAAGGTAGCCTCTAGACAACACTGTGACTAATGGCATGTCCCACAAATCTTCACAGGATCCTCAAGACCACCCAGCCCCAGTGGCTGGATGAGGATGTGGCAGGACCAAGCTGAAAATGGCCCTGGAGAGCAGCTGCCATGAAGGGGGACCAGATGCCAGCATGTGGTGATGGTGGTGGAAGGGGATAAGGGAAGGGGACGTGTGGCTGGCCCCTCCTCCCTGTACTGTTTCTCACTTTTTTTTTTTGGTAACAAATATTGTTTGTTTATTTAACCTCTTTATTCTCTATGTGCATCTTTCCAATACACCCGTAGAGTTGTGCCAGTGCATCACTATCCAAGGTGTAACAGGGGCACCTGCTTGGATCTGGCCTCAGGGAGCAAGGACAGGAGGGGCAGCAACGGGAGCTGGACTTACCGGGCGTCCTGAGAATAACCCTGCCACATACTTTCCGACCCCCTAACCCTGTGCCGTGGTGCTCTTTGGGGAATATGTGCTGCGGGGTGGGGGTGAGGGAATGCTTCCTGTTGATCTCATGTACCCTCTTGCTTTCACTGTTTTAGCGCTCATATGGGAGCGGTTTCTTGAGTGTCAGGAGATCGGCGAGAAACTCCTAGGAAGAAGGCATCGGCACCACCACCGCCTGGCCCCTGAGCACTTGCTGGAGCAGGGTCTCTGGGAGGCATCTCTAATGTTTCTGACCACTGTTGGTATAATGACTGTTTCCCTGGTGTTTCTCTGACCGCCACTGTCTGCCCTATCTTTCTTGCTATGGGGATGGCTTTATCCTGACAGGAGGGTTTAACTGTGTATGGGAAGTTACCATGGCCTGCCTTAATTTTTGTGTAGCTCCTCCCATGTCATCTAGGGGCCAAGGTTTCTGTATGTGTTAATGGCTCTGGGAAGTTGCCTGCAGGGTGCTTGGGACACTGTTACTTCTGGCTGCATGTGTTCGTTTCGCTCATATTTGCCTGCTCTCAGAACTGACTGGTCTCTGTTCTCATTGCTGAGGAATGGCAGCTGCTAACTGGGCCAGAACCCTTACAACGTGGTCATGTTGGTAGAATGCTTTTGCTGGCCGAATTGTGGCTTTGTCCTGACATTCAGCAGCTGCTTGCTAATCCCTTTTCCACATGTGATGGTTATGACGTGTTGTCACATATCCTGTGGCTTGTGGGGCAGTGTGTGTGCAGGCTAGCGAGTTGGGGTTCCATGTTCTGGTGCTCGCTTTGCCGGAGACTCCAGTGGGAATGCTGTTACCATGGGAGATGAGCGATTGCATCGCTTTGCATGACATCTGTGCCCTCCTGGAATATCAATTGTGGCCCATCCCTGTCCATCACCTTTGTGCGTTCCCTGCTGCATACCCGGAGTGTGGAGAGTGCAAGGAGCACATGCAAGAGCTGGGGTTACTCATGACCCCTGTTTGACTGTGGCGCCTGATGCAGTGGAGATGACCATCCTGTTTGAGGTTTGGAGCTGGACGGATGTGCAGCTTGTTCTGGCCAGTGGGCATCCTGTTGACCCGAACCTCATGGTGGATCAGCATATGTGAGCAAGAGGGTACTAGAGAGGGCTGTTTGCAAGGGCGGAGTACGCGCAGGGTGTGGGGTTCTCCACTCACTCTGCTGTGGCCGTGACCCGAGCTTGGAGCACCGCTCAGAGACAAATGGCCCCTCTGTGTCACGCATTCCTGTAACTTCAAGCTCTGCCTGCTTGACTTTGCCCTTGTTCCAAGCCTCCTTGGCTCCTCTGCTGACACTCCCCTGGCAATGCATTGTGCTGTACATGTCTCCCTGCTTGCAGCACAGCTTGTATGTTCCCCACTCCGGCGGCCTTGATCCCCCTTGTATGGAGCCTCCTGATTCGCCAGTGTTTTCCCTGCCCTCTGTGCTGTGTGGGGCATGTGCTTGGGACAGTACTGTAAGCCTGGCAGGGAGGAGGTATCTGTGTATTGGACTGTGTCCTTCCCTGCTGCTGTTGCATTGATCTCCGTGTTTCAATAAGTGCCCCTTTTTGTTCCTTGAGCGGTCTGCATTTTGTATGCCATGGCCTGGGGTTCTGTGTGTCCCATCTCCCGTGCCTGTTGCCTTGGCTCTCGTTGTGTCTCATGGCCCCTGTCTGGCATGCGAGTTCCTCCCTCTGGTCCATTGTGGTGCCCTTCCACCTGCTTGCCTTGCCTATCTTACCCAGGGGGTGCCTCTGCATCCCAGCCTCCTCAGGTTGCTCCCTGTCGGCCTGTTGGACACCTGTGAACACAGCCAATTACAGGAGTCATGTTGGTGACTGGCATTACCTGAGCACTTCGTCCTGTGGCTGGTTCACCACTTTCCTCCCCCACCCCAGCCTCTCTGGTGAATTAACGTATAGCTGCCCATAGGCTCTGGGTTCCCTGTCCCCTCCACCTCAGGGTCTTCAGGTGGTGACTCCTGGCTCTCCAACTCGAGGGAACGGGTGGGTAGAGTCCTGAAGGTGGTGTCAGATTCTTCTGAGTCAGAGGCTGACTGGGGGCCAGGGGCGTGGCTAGACATGGTGGTCTGTGTCCCTGATGGGCCAGCCTCCTCCTCCTTGGAAGGAGTGGGGCAGGGGAGGGAACCGCTGCTGGAATGAGTGGGTGCTTCTGGGTCAGGCACCGGTGGAGGGGTGTCCACCTGATGGTAGCCCTGGGTGAGCCTGGTGTCGACGATCTGTGGGGCCATGATGGAACAATCGATGCAGAGGAAGCATTCAAAGAGGTTAATCTGGGGGTTGGTTTGACGCCCACACTTGGACTTGTAGTTGTTACCCATGACCTCCTTAAAGCCCCTCTACAGATCCTACTGCGGTCACTGGCTCATGTTCCTTTGGTAGCCCAGGTCTGCCGTCTGGGTAGTGAAACACCTGTGAAACAACCGCTAATTCTGGTGTGTGAGGCACAGGTTACATTGCACCTGGTCCCCCCAGAGGCCAATGAAAGCTTGGGTCTTCTCACTGCTCCAAGGGACCCTCCTTTGGTGGATGGGTGAAGGACCTTCTCCTGGTGTGGCTCACGCAACAGTGCTGGTGGATGTCTGTGAACAGGGTAATAGAGTTCCACCACATTTAACTTGTGCCCACTGTGGGATGGTTGTGGGCCTCTCCCCTCCCGAGTGCACTGACATACCCATCTGGCCTGCCCCTCCTCCTGCTTCATATTCCCCTTCGGGGCATTTTCGTGGTGGTAGTGGTGGTGTGAGCTGAGCATTGGGCAGCAGCTTCTGTGGGAACCGGGTATGCCCAGTTCAGTGTTGCCTTTGCTGCCGGTTCCCTTTAAGTGGTCTGGGTCCTTCTTGTGTGGAGGGGCATTGAGGCACAGACACTCTGACTGTTTTGGGCTCTGTGGTCCTGGTGGACCTCACCCCGTGGCAGGGCTAGGTGGGGCCCTAAAAGAAATGTGGGCCTAGATTGGCCCAGTTGACTGGGTCTTGGCCCAGAATGGTCTCCAGGATCTTCCAGAGGGCATGTCCCATAGCAGCTGCCTATCCACCTCGGGACATATGCGGACCAACCTCGGCAGTGGGGGAGGGAAGAGGAGGGGGCAACCGTGCAGGTGAGTCAGGCTACTGACAGGCTACTGTCATGTCTGTTTACACTTGGAGAGATTTTTTTTCACCGACTTCTTTGTTATAGCCATGTTGTTGTTGTTGTTGTTGTTGTTGTTATTATTTATTATTAACAAACATTTACATAGCGCCAGCAGTGTACCTGGCACGTTACAAAGTAATAAAAAAGACACGGTCCCTGCCCCTGCTTACAATCTGAGAGACAGGAGCTGGGGGAGAGACATAGGAAGGGGAACAGAGGGAGAGACAAGGGGTCTAACATTCATGAAGATGCGAGGTCTCAAGTGCACGTACTTGGCTTGGTTACAATGAGAATGACAGCAGACAGGTCCATGTGGCAAGGTTAAGGGTAAACAGACCTTAGGTATAGGAAATAGTGACTCAGCAGGATAAAGAGTCAGACAGAGCAGAGCGAAAGAGGTGAGTTTTAAGGAGAGTTTTGAAGGTATGAAGGGAGGGGGCAAGGCTAATGTGGACAGGGAGGGAGTTCCAGGCATGTTAGATTCCACAGAGTAAGCTAGTTGCACAGCCCCTTCTGAGTTGCAGAATACTTCTGTTATAAGGGATTCATTTTCTTAGAAGCTCATGTGGCACCAACTTTTTCAACAGACCTTTGTTATTCAGCAGGTAAATTATCCCCAAAACAGGTAAATGCCTTTTCTTTGCACCATGAAATTCTGTTCAAGTTTTCCAGAGACAAAGAGAATTATAAATCACCATTTCCCTTGGTTCTCCCTTGCATTTCCCCAGGTAAATTTTGTCAATATAGTTAAATCACCTAATAGTCTGAGCCTGGACTTAGTCAGCATTATAGCAGCAACACACACGGTGCTGGAAAATGCTTGGAGCAGAACAGGAATTGTCTAATACTTTTTTTCACCTCCTTCCCCAGACCTGCTATAAGAATGGCCTATATTAAGCACTAAAATTTGGGTAAGGTCCTGCTCCATATAGTGGGAGAGATACAGGTATTCCACACCCAGTTCATGGTTCTTATGGGACAGAAAACATTCCCTATCTCTTAAGCGGTGAATTCTGGACCTGGACCACAATTCAGTGTGGCTAGCTCTCTAGCTGAAGTATTGCTAGACGATGCTGTCATGTTGAAGGCTCAGTGTTCAAACACTGCTGATGTGATATAGTGGGGTGGTGGTTGTTGTTTATGGGATCATGAACTTTTAACCTTTAACTTTTAATCCGTAACCTTAGGAAACTGAATTAAAAAGAATGTTAAAAAAAAAAGCTTTAGTCAGGTTTCAAACTGAAAAGCTGGAAGTATCAGCTACATTGTTTCCCTTTTTAACCTTAACTCTGCCCTCTTAAACTTATGTATCATGCTAAAGTGTTCGGTTACATGACCACATACTGCTTTTCCTCCAGGATCTCTGCCTCATTCAGAGTACAGTCTGGACACACAAGGGGCAGACGTAAGGTTCTATGGGCAGCTGTATAACTGGCATTTTTTACTTTAAAGTGTTTAGCTCTGCAACCTAAATAGATAGTTATTTTGTATGCAATTACTTATAAGTTGTAGAGTGCACCACGTTTTCAGTCAGTACTATGATTTCATAGTAGACGGTGCCCCTTTAAAGAGCGTATGCCTTGTTAAAAAGGCTTCTGCTATAGAAAAGCACCCTCTACCAATTAACTGTTCAACAGCTTTCCTTTTATTAATGGGAACCAGGTGGCAGAAACATCTTAACAGAGCAAACCATCGCTCTAAACACAGTTCATTTTAGATAGCAACCTTCATATGGAACTTTGCTAACAGCTTTGAATACAGAACTAATACAGTTGCTTATTGCAATGTGCATTGTTTGGAAAGAAGAAAACATAACTTTGGGTTTTCATAATCATTGTAGTTCTTTCCCCCTCCGAATCAGTCATTACCACTATGAAAAAGTGCAAAAACAGCTCTTTGCTGCTGTAATCTTAAAGAAGACACCTCTAGAGAAATTAATAAGAAAAGAATAATCTAAGAATTATACAGGTGAGCTCAAGATACAGATATTGTTAGGGAGTAAGATTTGTCTAGCAAAAGTAACCGTGGAAAATAAATAATTTATGCTATATCTCTGGTATTGAAAAAAGACTGTGACTAAGTCATGGGGTAAAATGGAGAAGTCTTCGTGAGCAAATGACCTCTGTAATGTTACTAAGGTTGGTAAAATCGATGGTGATTTGCTAATGCATTCTAGTCACACATGTTAAAACTATGTGAGATGAATTTTAAATTTTACACCCAGTTGTTCCAAGATTTTTTTAAAAAAAATATAAATATCCAAAAAGTGTGTGTGTGTTTTGGATTAATTTCTCCTCTCCTGCATCACATGCATAAATTCTGATACCAGAGCTGCCAATTTCACATCAGAGGATTGAGGTGGACTACATGAGAGGGATTACATAAAATTATGAACAGATACACAATTTTGTTTTTCTCTCATTGTTTTTGTACCCTTCATTATCACTTTCCTCCCCAAATCCTGAAAGCAATTTGATGCTATATAACTATACTACCACTATGGCTCCATTACCATTGGGTGTCTTTTTAAATGTAATGTTGATTGTTTCGTCCAGGTATTGGGCTCCCAGTAAACCCGGGATGTGAACACGATTGCATTGCTATCCAACGTTGGGAATGTTACGTTTAAAGATATTGAGTGGTGTGTTTACATCAACTTCTGGTTGTCAGATCAAGAGAGTGCTATGTTTTCTGGAGGGGACTCGGGTCTGCTCTGGCCGGCTCCTCCCTGACCATCTCTAGCCTCATGAAGCACAAGTAGTATTTCCCTCAAAGGGAACAACATAAATAAAGGTGCCAGTTGAAAAGGAGTTGTAAACTCTGTTTTTAATTTATTTACTATGAAAGCACTCCTGAAATCTCCTCCCCCTGCAATGCTGTTTGCATTTCCCTCAAAGTGGTAACTTGTGCAAGGGACATTAGCACCTACTCTGCAAGACAAAGCACAGAAGAAAGTGCTTTCACAACTGCTTGAAAATCCATTCTGTAGGAGGCTGTGCCTGCGTTCTGAGGAAAAGTAGGGAGGGGAACACCCATTACCTCCGTAATTGGGTGCATGTCTTAACGTGGGGCACATTTGAACATGGGGCCCAACAAGTATCATGTCAATATCCCAATGCAGTTTGAGGCATGTGTTAACGTTATGTTTCAAGATTCCCATTGTATCCAAGGGGCCTATGATCTTTATATTTATCCTCACAACATGACTGTGAGGAAAGGAAGTGCTGCTATTGCCACTTTATAGATGGAGAATTGTAGCACTGTGCACAAGGAAACTAAGGCCATTTTCAGACATGCCCCCCCCCATATGCATATTCTGGCTGTGGGGGCGGGGGGGGGGAATGCGCAGCCAGGATATGAATGGGGATCGGCTGGTCTGAAAGCCCCCCCCTTCCCCATGCAGCTTTGTCGACAGAGACGTGCAGGGATGCAGAGCAGGAAATCGAGCTCTGGCTCATATCCTGGCTGTGCATTTCCCCCCGCAGCCAGAATATGGGGAGGGAGGGGATGTCCGATATCCAATATTTATTTATTAGGCTGAGCCACAGGCTATAGCCACATACAACACACAAAAAACATACAATGCAAAAACAAAGACCAAAACCACAAATATCAAAACATAACATAAAATCAAAAGGGAAAAACATAATACAAGACAAAATACAACTCTAAATTATAAAAACTTCCCTACCACACACTCATATAGGGGAAGAAAGAAGAATATCATTCCTAAGTTTAAAGTCCAGAAAGGATTGCCGAGCTAACAATGCCTGGACAAGAAATTTAGCTATTGGCTGGAGGTAGGTTACATCTGTTAAGGCATAAATAAGCAAACACATTGCAGATCAACCTGGATATCTCTCCAGGAAGGTTTGTAAAAATTTCCCTCTCAGATCATCGTACAAGTGACATTCAAAAAGGATATGCTGGGGGGTTTCGACTGCATTTCTATCAAATGGACATAATCGCTCCAAAAACGTGTACCATCCAATCTCCCCTCGTAAACTTTGGAAGGGAAGGCGTTAAGCCGCATACACAAGAAATAAATACTTGCCCTTTGGCGAGATATCAGCCAGTAAATAGGCAGCCATTTTATTAGGTCAGGCATCCAAAGATGGAAATCTTGTAGATGCCTAGTTTCACTTATGACAGTCCCATCCTGCTGCCTAGCCACATCCCTATGCCAGCAAATTACTTCTCTCTGGGCTTGGGCCAAATTTTTTCCTCGGATATACTCCAAGGAAAATCCCAATCTCCCCAGATATTCCTCTATATTCAGGGACCATTGATCCTTAAACCTATCCTTGTATAAATACCCATCCAAACCACTCACTGATTGTGTAGCCATTTGATTGCGAAACCAAAATCTAATTGTACGCTCCCATGCCACAGAATCCCAACCCATCTGTCCCAATTCCAGCCTAACTATAGCTGCTGGTGTGCCTCTCAGCACTCTCAGCAGCTTCTGCAGGAATGTGAACTGGACCTTATTTAGCCGATGGTTGTCCACAGGTCTCCATAACTCAGCTCCGAACATTAGAGCTGCACCCACCTTTGTATTGAACACCTGTATGGCTAGTTCCAGGGCCAATTTATCTGCTTTTAGAAATAGCCTGTTTATTGCCAGTGAAGGTCCCTTTGTGGCCCCTACCACCCTTTTAACATGGTGGCTCCACTTCCCAGATTTATCAAAATGCACCCCCAAATATGTAAACTGTGGGACTTGCTGTATCGGCTGGTTATCCACCTCCCATCTATATATTTTCCTTTCTGTGGAAAAAACCACAACTTTAGATTTACCCTGATTTAATGTTAAATTATTCTGTTTACAATATTCTGCAACAGCCCGAAGCTGCCTAGATAGACCCACTTTTGTTTGTGACAGAACTGCCAGGTCGTCCGCATAAAGCAGACAACCTATTGCTTTTTCTGCCAGCTTAGGAGGAAAACATTCAGGGGAAACCAAGAGCGGAGGTAAATCATTGATGTATAAATTAAAAAGGGTGGGGGCCAAGATGCACCGCTGTCTCACCCCCCCGTCATGTATTAACTTGACCTGAAAGATGCCCCCGGTTATCCAATCTGAACCTCAAAGTTGTCCTGGCATGCACATTGTATAGTAATACCAAAAGCCTCCTATCTATAGATGTTTCCTCAAGCTTAGCCCAGAGCCGGTGCCTATTCACTGTATCAAAGGCAGTACTAACATTCAAGAAGACTACAAAAAAGCACCTATTTTGTGCTTTATACTTTTCGATCAAAAATTGCAAGATCCGACACTGACCAGTTGTAGATCTCGAGGGGATGTCTGAAAACACAAGAGGGCATGAAATGTGAATTTCTTAGATATGGCTAAGAGTTCAGCTTTCTAAGTAGAGGGTTTCAGAGATCAGCCTAAATACTTATATTATAAAATTGACATTTTCTGTTTTATACCATGATTACAATTGTTAACAAAAGGTGATTTCAGACGTTACGTGGTCCCGATTCACCACAGTGGATTCCTGGTGGGGGTGAACCGAACAACCACCCCTGTGGTCAAAGAAAGCCCCGAACAGACGTGATGGGACTGGGACTACAGAAGGGAATCGGGCCAGCAGATCATGGGCCGGGGCAGCGCAACAGATGTGACGTCGATTCTGGGTGTCGAAACACCCAGAAGGCGCTGGGTCAGCCCGTCCTGGCTGCTGCTGCTGTCCCTCCACCACCTCCAGGTGCAGCACGACTGCCTCCTCCCCCGCCTGTGCCTCTACCACCGCCTCCTCCACCTCCTCCCTTGCTCTCTCGCCCTCCGCTCGCCTCTCCCTTCCACCTCACTCCATCCCGCCCCGTCCCCCTGCTGCTGTGTGCCCTTTAAATCTCCCTCCGCTGCCTGTGTTGTTGCTCGTTACCTGGCAGCGATGCTGCTTGCTTTGTCCCCGGCTGGAAATAATTTCCTTTGATTCCAGCCAGTGGTTGCCGGCCAGACGTTACTTTTTGTTGGTTCCCATCGGGAATCTCTTTGACCACGCTTTCGGAGATGTTCCGGTGGGGAGCTCTGCAAGTGTGGTTGATTTTGACCCCATGTGGGTATTGACTGTAGTGAACATCTGGCGGCCGCTGAACAGACGTTCAGGGCGCTTTGGCCCTGCTGCGGGATTGACCGTGGTTCACTGTGATTGAGCGTGATCTCGTAACGTCTGAAAATACCCAAAGACTTAAAATCCTATACAGCAGGAGTGGGGAGCCTCATCCTCCCAGGGGCCGAATCCCCACTACCACTGGGCTTCATGGGCCAGCAAATCCTGTGGGAGAGGATGAGGGGGAATGTGGCCTCCTATGTAGGTGACATGACCCTCTATGTAGGAGAAATAACTGCCTGCCCGGAAGCACTCTGCCACAGGCTATAAAGATCATGGCAACTGGGCCACAGAAAATCAGAGCGTGGGGGAACTTCCAGGAACTGTTAGTTGGCCAGCCATATGCTGCACAAGGATTATGGACTAGAGGTTCCCCATCCCTGATATACAGATTATACAGGGTTAAACAATGATATCTTTTTGGAGTGATTATTTATGGTTAAAGCTTACATGATTAGTTTTCCTATTTGGTGGCTAATCCATCAGGTACTGGATAGGCCCGGGGTCAACCAGGGGGCTATCTGATACCTAATGGATTAGCTGCCAAATAGGAAAACTTCTAAGGTGAAGGGAATTGGGGGATGGACAGGAAGGATGTGGGCAGTGCGGACAGGAGCTTTACTTAACTGTAAAGGTTCTGGTGGGTGGTGGTGGCAGCAGCTGTTCTGGGGCCAGCCTGGGCCTATTGGGGCCTAGGCCAACCTCCCTCAGTAATGCGTGGGCTCCTGGACTGTGCACATGTGAACAGGCCCCGAATGTGACCCAAGTGCATGGATGATCCTGAAAATGACCAAGTACATTCAGGATCCCCAGAAGCCTGTGTATGCCCAGGCATGCATGCCCAAGCTTCTGGAGTGGGAGGGCAAATGGACTCCAAATGTGAACCAAAAGGCCTGTGTGCTTTTGTGCAGCCCCCTGGAAACTGACACATGCAGCTAGGGAGGTAAGGCCACCCTTCCTATGGCCCCTACCTAGACACCTATATTTCCCTGCCACTGGCCCCATCCCCTGGTTGCACAGCTATCCTGGCGGATATCAGGTGGCTAGAGGTGCAACCGGGAATCCGCAAAAATTGGCACCCCAGATTCGATGGGGTGCCCGACTCTACCCGCCTGCATTCGGGCAATGATTGATGTCCAAATGTAACCCAGTGGGTTACTTGTGCGCTCCCCAGGCTGATTCACCTGTCTGCTGCTGCTGCTCCTGGAGCTGGGTTCTTCTCACTTGGCTTTTCTGAGAGGGGGTTGGAAGGGACTTGCCTGGCATGTCAAGCCCCAACTTCGGACCAGGTGGCATGTCACAGTCTCTATAGTGGGAGTGTGTACAACGCCTTCAGTGCATGCAATGCCTTCAGTCTTATTGAAGGCATTGCATGAGCAATCCACAAACAAATACGCATGTGCCCCTGTTATGGGAACTGTAGCACACTGCTGGAAGAGGCATCCTTGCTTTCCCTCGCTCAGAAAAGCTAAGCGGGAAAAATTTGGCTTGGTTGAACAGTGTCTGGGGAGAAACAGCAGCAACAGTGGTCAGGTGGATGAGTCGGCCTGGGGAGTGTGCGGGTACAGCCAGGAGCTGGGATCAGCTTCCTGGGCATACTTGAAAGACTTCCATTTTTCATGCATCTTTTTTGTGTGTGTGCGTGTGTGTGTGCGTGTGTGAGAGAGAAATTTGTTGGGTGCCCCCGGAGGTGCCCAGCAAATGTGGGTAGTACCTGTGGGTAGCAAATGTGCTACCTGCTGGAGCTCTGCTGGCGCCAGGTTTGCAGGATCTCATTATCTACACAGATACCATTTTCATTCTTTTTATGGTGCATTATAGACATGGTTCTGGCTTACTAGGGATTGGAAAGCTGACAGCACAACCTTAGTTTTACATGATGTTGCAATGTTAGGTTGCAACTACAAAGTGAATTCCTTCCCTATTTTGGAAAATACTCCATAATGTTGTATGTTGCATGGTTATTTAAAATTTGAGCCCCACTACATTGCTTCCCACATCTTGAAAACTGTTTAAAAAAACCCAAAAGTACAAAAAAGACACACATATATATATTAAAGCCTGAACAGACCAAAAAAGTTAGTAGTTTAATGGTAGAAGTACGGTAGGAACAGAATTGCAAAACAAAATTAGCTTTAGTCAAACGTTACATTAAATGAAATTCTCTAAGATGATTCCCCCCACCCCCTCCGAGCCCCAAGTGAAACAAATGCCTTGTTTTTATAGGGCTAATGTGGTGCTGCTATTGTGGAGCTTGCAATGTGAGTGTGTGTGGGCACAGAGCTCCAGTTGCCCACCATTCATCTGAGCAGCAGGAAACAGGAACTCACTCTCATCCCCATTGCAAGTCTCCCATACCCACTGTACCCTCTGTACAAGAATAAAAGCATCTCTCCTTCTCCCTTCTTACTAGATAAGTTTAATTTCTGTGGAGATAGCATATTTTGTAGATCCCACAAAATTTTTGAGACCCACAAATTACACGGTAACAGGACTCTGCTATACTCATATGCTTCCATATTAAGTGTTTGAAGAAAAAAATACAGTGGAATTATGTACACATTTTATTGGACAACTCAAATCTTTCCATTGGGCTCACACAGAAATGGGTTTCAGTTGAACTTATCCAGATGCTATCCTTTTATTGAAATAATTATATTTTACAATGATACATTACAGCATGTTTTGGTGTCAAGATCTGGAACCTTTTCTTCTTTATAGCATTTTCAGTGATGCTATTTTTTGACTGTATAGTTTTACTTCTGAGTCATGAATTCAGTCTTTATGAAGGCCAAAAGCTGTAAGCCCTCTATTATTTCAGCAGTATATAGGATTCTCTGCATTGCTGTATCAGGAAATCTCAAGTTACAGTTCTATGATGTATGAGGATATTATGCTCTGCAAGTAATAATAAGTACTTCTATTTCTACAGTGATTTCCACATAATCAAATACTCACAAGTGCTTTACAAAGAATTTAATTAAATAGGTAGGAATAACAGGGTGCAGCATATATAGTGGCCGTTATATGTTCAGCCGCTCACATTTTTGCAGTTAGTGTGGAACAATCTCTGTTGCTACAATTTGTGAAAAGTATTGTAACATTTTCTTGTTGCCTAGCTATTGTGCAAGGAGAACATAACTGTGTGTCCTTTTCTTAAAAATAAAGAAGAAACCCAAATGCTTGGCTGCTTCAGCAATATGCCCTTCTGAGTTGAGAAGAAAGTATCCTAGGCCTGTTATAGAGTTTCCTGAAGTCGGAGTTGAATCTATTGGCTTCAATTAGGCCTTCAATTTGGAAGAATGTGAGTGTGTCTGAGGTCAGTGGCAGAGCTGCCAATAGGGAAGATTTGGCAAGAGGGAGATTTCATCACCCTACCCCAGGAAATGTGGGATGTATTTGAATAATTATTTATTTGAATACATATACATATGTTAATTTGTATAGATTTATGCAGATTTAAAGCTGGCCATTGCCTAAATTCTGCAGTCATCCGGGAGCGCCCTCCTGGAGGTCCTGTGTTTTTGGCGGGTCCATACAGGTAGGAGGATGTTCTTGGTGTCTGTGTTGCCGCTTTGGAATACCCTCCCAGCAGTGATCTGCCTCAGCCCGAATCTCCTGGCCTTCTGGTGAAGTTGCAAGATCTGGCTGTTCCACCAGGTGTTTGGCGGGGTGGGTGTGTGGGTGAGTGAGATGGGTTAGGGGACTAGTTTGGGTTTTTGTTCAAACAGATGTGAATTTACATGCTTATTTTATTATTGTCTTTATGTGTTCTAGGGGTGGGAATTTCGGTTCCCCTGGTATCCGATACTGCCGGTATTTTGCTGTACCAGCAGTATCGGATTAATCTGGTTATTGGGGGCACCGGTACAGGTTCCCCATACCGGATTCTTTTACATTGTGGCCATTGAAATGAATGGCCGCAATGTAAAAGGAAAAAAACAAACCAACCCCACTTTCTCTCCCCCATCCAGGCTGCACTGGTGGAAGGGGGGACACCCCCCACCCACCCTGCCCAGCCTGGATTTCTTAAAAAATTTTTTTTACCTGAAGTCCCTGCTAGTGCGGACTCCGGGCTGCTGCTGTACCAGCGGCGGCGACCTAGAGCCCGCACCAGCAGGTACTAGGGTGATCCCTGGGGTGGGGGATACCCTACCCCCTCATCCAGGGATCGCCTACCTTTTGTGCTCTGGGCGGCAGTGGCAGCGGCGGCTGCAGCACAGCAGTCTGGCGGCTTCAGTGCTGGCTGGCTTCAGTGCTTTACTAGGTCTTCCAGAGAACTTACGGGTTGGGGGGTAGGGTGATCCCTGGGGTGGGGTGTGTGTTAAACCACCCCCCACCCCAGGGATCACCCTAGTACCTGCTGGTGCGGGTTCCGGGTCACCGCCACTGGCATGGTAGGGGCCCGGAACCTGCAGCAGAGACTTCGGGTAAAAAAATTTTTTGTTTTAAATCCAGGCTAGGCAGGCTGGGTGGGGCGTGTCCCCCCTTCCACCCACACAGCCTGGGAGGGGGAGGGGGAGGTATTGTTTTTTCCCCCCATTGATTTCAATGGGGACAGTTCCCCATTGAAATCAATGGAAAAATACCAGTATACCGGTTCTAATCTGGCAAACCGGTTTTTGGGAAACCGGTATCCAGTTTTTTGCCTGAAGTCCCACCTCATGTGTTTACATTGTTGTTATATTTATTCTTCTTGTGAGCTGCCTCGAGTCTCCTTGTGTGAGAGGGGCGGGATATAAATGACTAAATAATTTAGTCTGGCATAAAAAAATTTAAAACCCCAAAACTTTAAAAATGGAAGGAATTGCATCCATATAGTAATCTGAGATAGCTTTTTCTTGAACCCTTGTCTTTCTAGTCTTTGGTCTTTTTTATACGGGCCGTGGTGTGGGGAGGACTGGTGTGCACCATGGCGGTGTGGGGAAGGGGAGCAGTGCACATGGGTACACACCAACCCTCCCGCCCCTGCATCCCCCCAGACAGAGCAATTACCATTTTGGCAAAATGCTCCGTGAGTGGGTGATAGGTGGAGGTGTGTGGGTCATCAGAGCACCCCCCCACACACACACCACAGCATGCACATGGGGGGCACCCACTCATGCCCACGCAGCAAATCTTCATGGGCATGAGTGGGTGTGTCACGTATAAAAAAGGCCTTTGTTTCAAGTTCCTATCACAACATTTCCTGCAACAGCTTTCCCCACCTCACCCAAGTGAGCTGTATTATGCACATAACTTTCTTTCTGGCAGTAAAGTTTTTCCTACACTCCATACATTTAATCTCTTGTGTAGATTCTCTGGTAGATGTGCAGATTCTCTCATTACAGCCTAGTAAATTGAGGGTGCATTGAAATGTTTTGTTCTAAAAAGAAAAAAAGGTGTTAATATGCATGACCTAGAGTGAGTGGATTGCTGCTGCTACCTTCTCTCTCATCACTGCTACCTTATCTCTCATCTGTCAGCTCAGTGGGGATTGTGGGTGAATAGTTACTGCTGGTGTTAAAGATGACATGCCCCATCCCCCCAGACAGCTGGATAGATTTGGGAGCCCAGAAAAACTCTGGCCATGTTTTACTGTTTGCTGCTGCTCAGAGCTTCTTAAACCAGCAACCTTTCTTTCTTTCTTTCTTTCTTTCTTTTTATTTATTTATTTATTTATTTATTTATTTATATTTATTAGCCACCCCCTCATGCCCATGGCATCTCGGGGTGACGTACAACATTAACTCTGATTGCCCCTGCCAGTCTTAACTTTAAGTATGTATGTAGTTTTATTGATTTGCAAGTCATTTGAGGCTTACTGTTTTTGCTGGATCAAGGGGCTAGCAAGAGTATTTTCCCCACCATTCATTAATTGTGTGCAGCTAGCTCTTCAGGCTGGTTGTGAGGTTTCATTAGTGTGTTAGGCATAGATAGTATGTACCTGAATTAAGAATGGTGAAGCTAACACAGAAAATCTATAAAAGCTAGCAAAGGTTTTCAGCTGGTGAAAACTGATTGGTGTGAGCAGATCACCCTCTGGCCTTCTTGGCTCTGCGGACAGTTTTGTCTGTGACCTCCTGACACCAGCAAAAGTTTTGTCCATTGTGACAGGTAAAATGGGCCCCATGCTCATGTCACACTAGGGTAACTCAATTGACCTGGATTCACACCAGTGTAACATGACAGCAGAATTGGATGATATTTTTGCTTGTTTCAGTATGTTTGGTGGAAGATATATTTGATTTCTGAAAGTTAGGAAGAATGGAAAATATGGGAAGTATTATATCTTTCAGTTTCAATTAATCTTTTAGTGATCACAAGACATTTATCTGCCTTCCTTCCTTGCATGTCGGATGTGGATTTGCCATTTATAGCTAACTACAGCGATCCCTGAATAAGACATAAAAGAATAAAAATAATAATAATACTACTAATAAAAAAATAATAATCCTAGAATTCATTTTGAAGTTTCTGTTACAGAGGCCCTGTTTTCAACTCTAGAGGTAAGGCTCTTGTTTGCACTTAAAGCAAGGATTCAGCTTCTTTGTTTTGCACAAAAAATTACATTGCACTGTCCAAAAATCATAACTGTATTTAGCAATATGACATGGTTACTTTGCACGTCTCTAGTGATGAAGAGCAGCTGCAGCTTTAAACGCAATTTAAATTGTCAATGCTTGGAGGACACTTTGTACTAGTGAATCTGCCCTTAACAATGAAAATGTAAAAAGAATAGATTGAAATTTGATGCAAAATACCACTAAAAACATTGCATAAAATTATGTATGATGTTTTTAATTAAAAAATAAAATAAAACTATGCTAAAATAAAACTATGCTAGCTCTCCTCGCTTCACTGGCTCCCCCTTCCTGAATGCATCCTTCACAAACTCCTGGTGTTCACTTACAAATCCCTTCACAACCTGCCTACCCCTTACCTCTCACTCTCCGCTCCTCCTCTGCCCCCTCCCTCGTCTCTCCTGCTCCCCTAACGGTCTTCGTCCCTTCTCCCTTGCTGCCCCCCATGCCTGGAACTCCCTCCCTGCCCACATCCGCCTTGCCCCTTCCCTCCATGCCTTCAAATCCCTCCTCAAAACCCACCTCTTCCTCACCGCCTTTCCTGACACCTGTTAGAACTTTCCTCTCAATATTTACTGGCTGCCCTCCCCATTGACTCCTGCCTAACTGCAACCAAGCCAAGCACATGCACCTGAGACTTCGCATCCACTTGAATGTTATTTATCCCTTTCCTCTCCCTATGTCCCCTCTCCTTGTCTCCCCCCTCCATGTCTATTAGATTGTGAGCCGTAGGCAGGGACCGCGTCTATCATATTGTTCTGTAAAGTGCCAGGTACACAGCTGGTGCTATACAAATGCTTAATAATAATAATAATAATAATAAACTCAATAGAAGGTTGAAAATGTGTGTCAGTAATTTAATGGTATGTACTATTTCAGGGATATTGTAATGATTATAATGTAATGCAACAATGTTGTAGTAAATCCAGGAATATTACTTAAGTAGAAAGATACAATGGCCCCGATCCGATGCTGTGCGGATCCCGTGCAGAGCCGCGTGCATGCACAGCTGCGTGTGCGCAGAGGTGTGTGCAACCCGTGCGGAGCCGCATTGTTGGCACATTATGGTAACTGCGTGCATGTGTGCTAACGCATGTGTGCTCACACACGTATGTGCATGCGGCTCCACGCAGCGATCCGCACAGCATTGGATTGAAGCCAACGATATATAAATGCACAGTCAAGACACCAGACACCCTTAACTCTGCTTTTTGTTGACATCAGGAAGGGAAAAAACACTAATACAAACAAATGTGCCTTCTAAAATCAGTTCTACGTAATTTGGGACAACTAAGAGAGACTCCTATAAATTGGAGATACAAATTAATGGGTAATAAATAGACAAGATGATCAATATGGAGGGAATTTAGTCCCATTAAAGAACAAAGAAATGACTGTGTTATGGCCAGGCATAATAAAATAAACAAGGAAGCCATAACAAAGGCATATTTCTAACTAAAATTTTTTTCATAGATAATTTTGTATGAGAATTGAAATTAAAGCATTAGTTATCTCAGACTTTATTAAGAAAATTGCTCTTAATGATGGTTTATGGCTTTTACTTGGAATGGTGTTAGAGCATAATAGCTCCCATAAGTATGTTAAAAGTACATTTTGTTCTGTTTCTAGATCTATTAGCTGTGCCTAAGCATCCGTATGCTGCTATGGAGAATTGGGGACTAAGTGTTTTTGTGGAACAGAGGATACTGCTGGATCCGAGCATTTCTTCTATATCCTACTTACTTGATGTCACCATGGTCATTGTACATGAGCTTTGCCATCAGGTATGACACATGCATCCACTTATGAGTACTGGGAATAAACCTGAGAAAAATCAAACGTTTTCCTTCTGGAAATTACCACATGTAATTGCACACATTTGTTTTAACTACAGTCAAAGTAATGCATTGATCTATGAAAGTGACTGCACAACCCTAGAGAAAGCAAATACAGTATGAAAGAGTAAACAAGCAGGAATTAATAAATTTCCTAATCATAAATTAAAGCTATAAAGGCAGTAATTTCTTACCCACCTCTATGGAACTTGTGTTGCATCAATTTGCTATCAAACTTGCTTGCTTTTCTTCTGATTATAATGGTACTGTGTGTGTATATGGTAAGTACAGGGATAGCTGTAGACTGTAGAAAATGATTTATTACAGCACTGTTGCAAATTCAGACAGAGTTTCATGTTCATGTCAAAATTTGCTTTGGCTGAAATCAATTTGATAATCCCTCTTCTCCCAACACACATGCTTAGGAAGCAAGGTAATTTTTTTTATTTTGTCATTTCCCTTCTGTTCATAAGTGATAGATATTTTGTCCCTGTGTATTGAAACTCTTATATACATTAGGAAACTTTGTAATAAAGCCATGTTGCAGTTTATTTCATGCTTCTTTTTTCATCTTATCTCAACCTAAACATATTAAAAGTGTTTAGTAATAAATGCAAATGTTATTGAAAAAAATGTGCTACAGGGACAGGAAACCCTTACTTGCACTGGTAATAGGCATAATCATCATAGCCTTCAGCTTAAAATGAATGAAATCCTACTGTGTAATCAGCATGGCTTACATCTGTGACTTTACATGGGATTCTTAAAAACCAGTGTAAATTCTTAACACTTTTTCAGAATAAAAATAACATGTAAAGACCAACTTTGTAATGGAGACATTGACAGGTGAATCTGTAAATGACAATGTTTGTCTTGTACCCATGTTTCTCTTTCAAGGTGGTAGTTGGAATTAAGTCATGAACTAAATCATGAAATGTCTATTGCAGGTTGTTGCAGACTTACACTCAGCAGGACCAATTTATTTTGCTATACATGTTGTATTATAGTCACAATCCTGTAATCCCTTGTTCTTGAGTGTCCCACCGAAATCAATGGGGGACTACTCCAGAGGATTTTTTTTTTTTTGTCTGAGACAAATGAACTAGTTCAAGCCAGGCAGACTGAGCATGCTCGGGGACTTTGGCTCAGCTAGCCTTCATGCCCCTCACTGAGCATGCCCCAAAGTCCCATACACCAGAGTGGTTTTAGTGCTTCACAGGGAAACACCCTATTACACCCATCCATTTACCTCCACCACTGCTACTCCAGGGGCAGGAGTACAAGCAGTGAGAGGTGGCTTCCTCCTCTTGCAAATGCTTTCAGGACTCCCATTTGGAGAGGCACTATGCCTCTGCAAATGGGAGCCCTGAAAGCAGCAGGGGTAGCAAAGAAAGTGAATGGTCCAGGAGCCCTTCTGGTCCATTTGCTTCCATTGCTACCCTGGTGGCAGGAGCATAAGTGGTGGGAGCTGTTCCCATTCAGAGAGGCAGAGACATGCCTCTTCCTCTCTGAATGAGAGCCTCAAAAGCCACAAGGTGACAAGGGAACTCCTGCTTCCAGGGAGGAAGATCAAACCAATACTTTGGTGGCAGACAAGAGGATCAGGGGTGGGGTGGGGTGGAGTGGGGGGTGGCAGCATGGAGAGGATCTGGTTGCAGGTCCTCTCCTTGTCCTCATTTCTATAATGCTACTAGGTGTACACAGAAGTTTAGTGTCAGATTTTTCAGAGACAGGGTCCTGCCCAGTGGGCTTACAATCTAAGATGGACAAGGGTGAGGGGAACACATACATATTTCCATTTTACAGATGGGGAACTGAGGCTGAAAGGTTGTGACTTGCCCAAGCCTACCCAGTGACGTCATGGGTAGGGTAGGATAGGATTCAAATCCTGGCTTCCCAGATCCAAGTCCATCACCTTATCCACTACACCAAACTGGCTCTCCCTATTGCAGCTTGTTCCCTCTTCCATGTAGTTGTTGTCACAGTGTAAACTAGTTTTTTGGTCCCGGGGAAAGATAGGGACCCAGAAGCAGGATCTGAACTTTGTTTCCTTACTGAGCTACTATTACTAGAGGGAAGAGAAACCTTTCCCCCAGTGAACACAGAGACCAATTTTCCTTTCTCTTACTTTACTAAAGAAGTTAAAATTGAATACAAGCTACATTAAAATGAAGTTAAAGCAGTAAATCTGGATCCAGACTTTTTCCAAGTAAAATACATATATTGAGTATGCAATAAGAAAGAATACAAATATCTCAATAATTGAGAAAAATATATAGATAGGAATACATATAAAAGTATAAATGAAAAAATATAATCATAAGTATGGCCATACAAGGAAAAATACAGGACATAATAGAAATATATAACCTCTTCCAAAAGCAGTTTATTCCGTTTCTGACAGAAAGCACCACCAGTAGCTGAAGAACCAAGAACTCCTGCTTTATATCCTCTTTTGCACCCTAACATTCATTCCATAAGTAACATTTGATGTAGTTAATTCTATAAACAGTATTTCTAATTAAAAGATGTTTCTTCAACTTCAAACCAGATCTAATACTGTGTAAAGATGACATAATGCGGACGGTAGGCCTCAACCTTTATCTCAAAAGTCTGGCTTCACAGCATTGCTGTTATCTCTATGTTTTTGCTATGCTTAGGAATTTCCATCTAGGGCTGAAATGGTAACTACTTTTTCCGTTCTACTATTTCATTCCACCATTGCAGAATTGCCTATGACGTTCCGCAGCTTTTCTGCCGGCATTCCACGAATTCTGCCGGCATTCCGCTAATTCAGAAACTGTCGGAATAATCGCGGAAACTATTGGAACAATCGTGGAAACTGTCGGAACACGCATTTTTTTGCTACTTTGCAGTGCTGGTGGAAATTACGGAAGATAGAAACTGTCGGAAAAAACATTATTCCGCTATTTTTGCAGTCTTTGGAAGTAGCGGAATGGCGGAATTAGTGGAATGAAATTAGCAGAATGAATGTCTCTATTGCATCATGCCGCTCATTGCAGAAGCCTTATTTCCATCTGCTTCACTGAGTTTTCTTTATCCTACAAATTTCGGACAGTGTTTTAGACCTTGCAACAAAATCTCCAATTCAGCGGTCTACAACAGGTGTGATGACTACTATGTGGAAGTGGTGAATGTGTTGCCACATTCACGCTGGGCTCTGTGTTGTTGGAGTTTATGCCGTGAGTTGCTGGTACAGGAGCCTCCACATAGAGGCACGCACCAGAAAAGCACTGTCCCCTAACAAATGTGACATTACCCATTCACTTTTGAGTGGTAGTGCCAAGTCATGTTTGTTTTAACACTATGCAATATGTCCTGGGTTGGGGATTGAATCCCAGGAAGGTGTCCTGGACACTTCCCAGGAACCTGGTCCACAGCTCCAGATGAAGAATATTAGTGCCCACTAGGTCCACTTCCTTTGGGCTATACAATGGCAGTAACAACCCCTGATTGGCTGGCCTGAGCTCCTCTTCCATTGACTGCTAAACACTGGGACCTGGGCGTAGTGGCTGGCTCTGCAGTGCCACCAGTTCACACTGGCCAGAGCCCAGTATTGGCAATAAGACCTTCAGCACCGGTCAAGCCACATCCCTCTTCAGCTTTACTCCATGCCCCCGATAGACTGTTGGTCTATATACAAGGCCAGTTAGTAGCCACAGGAAGCTGGATGGATCATCAGTTTTCCTGGTTCTTGTGCCTTCCTGTTGTTACCATCTGTGTCTCCTCCTCATGTTTCCACAGACCTTGGACCAGCTGTACACTACCTTAACCTTGTGTGTCCTTTGGGTCAGCTGGAGGCTGACCCTTCTGACTTTCCTTTTGAGAGCCTGGTCCTTCTTATCCCACTGGCGAGTCTGGTCACTGGGATACTGGGTCTCAGTGTCTGCTTTGATGGGGGCTGGTATCTGCGGGATGTGCCCCCTATGCGACTGCCAGCCCACTCTGCCCAGCACCAGCTCTGCTTTATCTTGTCTAGTCCTGCCTCGTTTTGTCCTGTTTTGCCACAAGAAGAGGGAAACATGGTGGGAGTCCTGCCTTGTCTCATCTCATCCAGTTCAGTCCTGCCTTGTCTAAGCCTGCCCCCTTGGTCTGTGTGCCGATCCCTGCCATGAACCTTGGACCTCAATCCTGCACTATTTCCTGGACCTTGGACCCCAATCCTGTACCAGCTCTCTGGACAAGGCCCAGCACAAACTCTCCCACCATGTTTCCTGAGACCTCATCCTGCACCTACTCTCTGTGCTCTAGCCTGTGGCCCCTGACAACGCTTGCCTTATTTCTACCTTTGTTTTGCTCCAGCTCCTACTTTTCTTCTTCACCACAGAATCCTACAATCCAGCTTCTCTGCCCTGTACCTGCCTCATCTTGATTCTAAACTCTTGGCCACTGACTCATCACTGGTCTTGACGCCAGCTGGCTTCTGGCTTGACACAGCTCTGATCTCTCACCTCCTGACCCAGGCTGCATTCACACAAGCCTTTTCTCCTGCCTCTTCAATTTCTTTACAGAAGATTGTAAGCCTACATTTTGACTTTTCCCATATTCACCTCCCCGCTTTAAAAGTTACCCTCTATCGCTGTGGCTGAGGTTAGATATACCATAATGTTTTCCAGCTCTTCTTCATTGACTGTATGTGGCAGACAGACTGACACCAGGTTTAATTATAGAGTCATAGAGATGGAAGGTACCTCGAAGGTCATCTAGTCCAGCCCCATGCACAAATGTAGAATTCACCATACTCAAATTACCCACACAGAAAAACCTAACAAGAAACAGAGGCTGCAAAAAAAATCTTCCACAAGTAGAAACATAAGAAGTGCCATACTGGGTCAGACCAATGGTCCATCTAGCCCAGCATCCTGTCTCCGACAGTGGCCAATCACGGTGGCTTGGGAGAAGCACCCAACAGGTCACAATGGGGGATCCATTCCCTGTTGTTTTCCCCCAGCTCCCGTCATGTTCCCTGATCCTGTCTGGCTAATAGCTGCTAATGGACCTATCTTCCAGAAACTTGTCCAAACCTCTTTTAAACTCAGCTATAGTACTGGCCCTTACCACAGCCTCTGGCAGTAGATTCCACAACCCAATTATACGCTGAGTGAAAAAATATTTTCTTTTATTTGTTTTAAACTTGCCACCCATGAGTTTCATGGAGTGTCCCCTAGTTCTAGTACTAGCTGAGAGGGTAAATAACTGCTCCTTGTTTATTAGTTCCACACCACTCATGATTTTATAGACCTCTATCATATCTCCTCTCAGTCGTCTCTTCTCCAAACTGAAGAGCCCCAACCTACCAAGCCTCTCCTCATACGGGAGCCCTTCCATGCCCTTGATCATTTTTGTTGCCCTTCTCTGTACCTTTTCTAGTTCAGCTATGTCTTTTTTGAGATGGGGCGACCAGAACTGCACACAATATTCGAGGTGCGGTCGCACCATTGATTTGTATAGAGGCATTATGACATCCTCAGTTTTATTCTCTATCCCCTTCCGAATAATTCCTAACATTCTGTTTGCTTTTTTGACTGCTGCTGCGCACTGCGCTGTGGATTTCATTGTATTGTCCACAACCACCCCCAGATCCTTTTCCTGAGTGGTAACTCCTAGCTTAGTACCCAGCATTGTGTACGCATAGTTTGGATTATTTTTCCCTACGTGCATCACTTTGCACTTGTCCACATTAAATCTCATTTGCCATTTAGATGCCCAGGCACCCAGTGTCGTAAGATCCTGTTGCAGTTCCTCACAGTCTGCTCGTGTTTTAACTACCTTGAATAACTTGGTGTCGTCTGCAAATTTGATCACCTCACTCTTAACACCCTTTTCCAAATCATTAATGAATACATTAAACAGCACCGGTCCCAATACAGATCCCTGAGGCACACCACTTTTTACATCTCTCCATTGTGAAAACTGACCATTTAGTCCTACCCTTTGCTTTCTATCTTTTAACCAGTTTCTGATCCATAGTAAGACACTACCTCCTATCCCATGACTTTTTAATTTTCTCAAGAGTCTCTCATGAGGGACCTTATCAAATGCTTTCTGGAAATCCAGGTACACTATATCTACTGGGTCTCCCTTGTCCACATGCTTATTTACACCCTCAAAGAATTCCAACAGGTTAGTGAGGCATGACTTACCTTTACTAAATCCGTGTTGACTCTTCCCCATTAAGCCATGTTTGTCAACATGCCCTGTAATTCTGTCCTTAATGATGGTTTCCACCATTTTGCCCGGCACAGACGTCAAGCTTACTGGTCTGTAGTTTCCAGGATCACCTCTGGATCCCTTTTTAAATATCGGGGTTACATTTGCCACCCGCCAGTCCTCGGGTACAGTGGCAGATTTTAGTGACAGGTTACAAATTACTAACAGTAGGTCTGTGATTTCATAGTTGAGTTCCTTTAGAACTCTGGGGTGGATGCCATCTGGCCCTGGCGACTTGTTAGTATTCAGTTTGTCAATTTTCCCTAAAACATCCTCCAACGTCACATTGATTTGTAACAGCTCTTTCAATTCCTCACCCACAAAGCAAGGATCCGGCGTGGGTACCTCCCCGAAATCCTCTGCAGTGAAGACCAATGCAAAGAACTCATTTAGCTTCTCTGCAATGTCCTTATCCTCTCTGAGTGCCCCTTTTACTCCCTTGTCATCTAATAGCCCAACTGACTCCCTAGCAGGCTTCTTGCTTCTGATATATTTGAAAAAGTTTTTGTTGCCTGTTTTTGCCTCTTTAGCAAGCCTCCCTTCAAAATCTCTCTTGGTCTGCCTTATTAACACTTTACATTTATGTTGCCAGTATTTATGCTCTTTCGTATTATTTTCATTGGGACTAGCCCTCGATTTCTTAAAGGATGCCTTTTTGGCTCTAATAGCCTCCTTCACCTCCCCATTTAACCACAGTGGAAGATGTTTGGTCTTCCTGCTTCCTTTTTTAGCTTGCGGGATGCATTTAATCTGGGCTTCCAGAAGGGTGCTTTTAAACAGCCTCCACACCTCTTGCAAACTTGTAGCCCTTGCAACTGGACTTTTTAGTTTCTTTTTAACTAGTTTCCTCATTTTGTCATAGTCTCCCTTTTTAAAATTAAATGTTACTGTTGTACTTTTCTTTATCTTTCTCCCTCAGAAATTATGTCAAATGTGATCATATTATGATCACTATTGCCTAGTGGCTCCACCACAGTTACTCCTTGTACCAGGCCCTGCGTGCCAATCAGACCTTGACCAACCAGAGCAAACTAATGCCTGAAAATAATGGGACAATTTTATAAAAAGAAAGATCAGATGTCTCAAACAGGTGAGCTACATGCATACTGCAGGGAAAGACAAAACCCTCTCAGAGTTGCAAATCGGACCTGAGGGGAAATTCCTTTTTGACCCCAAATATGGTGATCATTTACACAATGAGCATCCATGCATGCAGGTCCTACCAGCCAGGCACCTGACCTGGAATTATATTAGTCAGTTATCAGATTGTCTCACCAGCTTTGCCACCTTGATGCTTCCAAAAGAAATTGTAGGAGTGGGGATGGAATCCAAAATGTATTGTTGGGGAGGGAAGATTTCATCCTGCAGCATCAAATATAAAACAAGTTATGTGGCATACATTTATCCATCTCTATTTTAAAAACTATTCAGGTTATTCACTCGCCCCTGGATGCTTATTCGAGTGGTTCACCACTCTGATTGCTCAAAACCTTCTTCTAATTTCCAGCCTAAATTTATTTATAACCAGCTTGTATTTGCTAGTTCTTGAACCTACTTACCTTTATTTTGAACAAATCTTCCCCTTCCGTTGTACTAACTCCCTTGATATATCTGTACATTGTTATCGTATCTCCTCTCAGCCATATTTTCATTGGGCTAAATAAACTAAGCTCTTATAGCCTCTTTTCATAAGGGAAGTTCTTTTTCAAGGAACTCCACGATTTTCATTTCATAAGGGAAGTTCTTCATCATCTCGGTTGCTCTTCGTTGAGGTTGTTCCAGTTTAAGTTCACCCTTCTTGAACATTGGTAACCAGAACTGAACATAGTATTCCAGATGTGGTCTTAGCAGAGTCATACACAGAGGTACAATAATTCCCTGTTGCTACTGGCAGTACCACCTCTAATACATACCAAGATAGCTGCATCACATTGACAGCTCATAGTCATTTTATGGTCAACTGAAACCCTCAAGTCTCTCTTCTTCTCTGTTGTTTCCAATTGATGTGTTCCTAGCAAGTAATTAAAAGGCTTATTATTAATCCCCAAATGAATACATAACCTTTCTCTTTGTGATATTAAATTTCATCCCATTTGTAACACTCCAAATCCTTGAGGTCATCCAATTCATCCTGTGTGGTATTTTCTGGTCTTCCTCTCTACTGTCAATTCCACCCAACTTTTTCATTAGCACACTTTAACATCCATCACCAAGGACAGTTACAAATATATTAAATATATTAAATAAGATGGGTCTCAAGACAGATCCTTGAGGAACTCAGCTTCTCCAGCTAGAAAGTCTGCCTCTCAGCAAAGTCCTTTATTTTCTTTCCAATTAACCAATTCCTTACCCATCTGTTTTGATTAATTGCCATCTTTTCCAGCTTTAAGAAGTAGTTTACTGTGTGACATGGCATCAAATGCTTTCTTTAAATCCAAATACACTAAATCTACTGCATTCCCCCTATCTAAAAATCCAGTTATCTTTTCAAAAAAAGTTTATCAGATTGGTCTGGCATGATCTGCCCTTTGTGAACCCGTGGTACATTTCATCATGTTTTCCCTTTACTACCATGGCACTAATTATTCTCTCTAATAGTATTTGTTCTAACACCGTATATACCACTGTTTAGACTTACAGGTCTATAGTTATCTAAGTCATTTTGGGTGTCTTTATACGGACTCGGGTGACCACCCCTAGAAATGCTCTGGGGATGGCCAGCCCTGCATCCCTCGCGTGCAGCCTCACCTGTGCCAGGTTTATTTGGACCCGGTAGCTGCCATGGCCCACAGTCCATCCAACTGGCATCCCTCACCCCCACACCCTAGAACTGCATGTATGGCAGAGCATGTATGCCTGGCCTTGTTGGCCTGTGTAGGTGGCCGTTAGCCTGGGCTGTGTCCTCTGAGATTTTCCAAGGATCCAGCCCAGGCTAGACTCCTGGGCTAACAATTGGTGGTGCGTAGTAGGTGGGGCTTGAGCCACAGCGGACCAAAGCAGCCCACCGTCATGACTGTTTTTACCCTCTGTGTGTGTTTCAACTTTTCCTATAAGAAATTGCTTTAATAAAGAAAATATATTTTCAATCTAACACTATCACACTTCTGTGTACGTAAATAATTTTATTAATCTTTGAATTACAAGAAATTGTATTTACAAATATTCAAGATTTGAAAATGTTCAAGTTTTAACAAACTATCCCAGACTAGTTCTATTTTTTTCTTATTGAACAATCTTATTTAACTCGTAGATATAAAATCATCATATGATACTCCATCTACTATTTTTAATAAATTCTCTCAGAACAAAATATATTCCCCTGAATCTTCGCTTTTGAAAGTAAAATAGTTTCAACCTAATAATTAACTTAGGCAAAAAATGTTTATTTTTATCTTTTTTTCTATCAAGCTTCAGTGTTCTTTTATGTGTTTTAATAGCCTGTGAAAAAGTTAATATGATGACCATAACTGTTTAGTTGGATTGAGCTATTCAAGTCAGGTGTAAAATGTTCAAAAGTTTTTCACATTTGAAGCATCATTTATATACTGGCGCTAACTGATACTGCTGTCCTCAGACTGCTTCACCAGAGTAAACCAACACAGCATTTTGAGGATTGGGCTGTTAAAGTGCATCGGTAGCTCTGTTCGCACAAACAGGGTTACCTCTGTCATACTCTCTGCAGTGGTATGTGAACACCACAAGAGTTCACAGAAATACAGAGTAATTACCCACGATGGGGTACATTACACCAGTGCTTAAGAGCCTGTACTGGCTGCCTATAGTGTTCCAGAAATCCAGGCACAATTCAGGGTGCTTGTTTTGTCTTTAAAGCCCTAAATGGTTTGGACCCTATATATTGGAAGCACCGCCTTTCTCTTTATGCTCCTTCGCAGCTCTTAACATCTGCCATGGCTGCCCTCTTATGGGTTCCATCACTGACCCAGCTTCATACGACTCGGTCCTGCAAAGAGGTATTCTCGGTGGTGCCCCACAGCTTTGGAACTCCCTTCCCTTGGAGGCTTGCCTGAGCCCTAGTTTGAATGTCTTTCAGAGGGTGATGGGGGAGGATGATGAGGTGTTTTTAGTTTTGTGCGGTTTTACTTATTTATTTTACATTTGTATTGTATATGTATGTTGTGAGGCACCCTGAGCCTTCGGGAATAGGGCAGGATATAAATATAAATAAATAAACAAGGAAGCTACCTTGTGGGGGGGAAAGTGTGAATACTTGGTGGTTTGGAGCTAAGTGACAATGTTCATATTAATGCCATTTCCCTGTTCACATGATTATTTACCCGAAAGATAAGTGACTCCAGAGGATGTACTATTTAGCCAGAAGTTCATATCCCCAGGGTAGCTACCACCCACTTCACATTGAATACTATGTTAATAATCTCAACACAGATGGGGAGAGAGGAATGTTAAAGCAAAGGAGGGGTAGTTATCCACAGTTTATGTGACTACACAAGCAAGAAATCAGAAACAATTTAATTGGATACATATTAACCATCTCTTACTATTACTAATTTGTCTAGGCTTCAGAACAGACTTGTTCTTAGAATATTATATTTTTAATGAAATCTAAAACGTACCTTAAAATCTAAAACAAGTTTTGTTTAATACCATTTGGATTAATTGGAAGAAAATGGCCAATATTTAGAACATTAGTTTTATTAGTACCCTTAATTTAGAAGTGAGATATGTTTCCATTTTGCTTAAGAGATCTATAGTATGTTTAAGAAATTGTAGAAACTGATGTCCTCATAGGCAGGAAAATTTATTGACTTGTGATGTCTCTACTTTTTGGATGATACAGTTATCTGCTATATAAATTGCATTTTGCTGATGCAGTTTTATACCAAGAAGTTGTGTAGGAACTTGTAGATCCTTGTAGGTGTCCTATCTGGCAGTGCAGATGATCTTGGGAACTGGGCCAGAGATCTTTCCTTCTCAAGTTTCAGACAGATGGATTACAGCACTTGCCCAGTATTATTCAAGTATTGTGTTTTATTACTTGCATTCTCATCAAGATAGTGTCTTTCATCTTCTTTCTCTCATTGTATCTCAGTAGTCTGGTAGATCCTCTTGACGTACGTTTGTGGTGCCACTCATTCTACCTGTGTGTTTTTGACATTGCAGTTATATGAGTCATCCTGCCAAGTTTCAGTTTTTGCCTTATAGTTTTTCTTTCATTCATATTCATCAATTTTAAGGCCAGAAGGGATCATTGTGATCAATTAGTCTGGCCTCCTGACATAGGCCATAGAATTTTACCCAGTAATTCCTGCATAAGGCCCATAGGTTCTGTTAAAGCTAGAGCATATTTTTTAGAAAGATCTCCAATCTTCATTTAAAGTCTTCAAGTGATGAAGCATGCTCCCACGGTAAGTTGCCTTCTCTTTTAAAAATGTACATCTCATCTCATGTCTGAATTTTTCTAGCCTCAGCTTCTTGCTGTTAGATCTTTAGAAATCTCCACATGTAAGTACTTATAGACTACATAGTCACCTCAGTTCATTGGTACTGATTTTCTCTACTTCATTTTCCAGTGTAGTCACCTTAATTCCAGTTATATTTTGCATATGATGGGGGTGGACTATATATAAAATATTTTGTGAGTTAACTAAAAACCTCACTTTCCCCCTTTGTTCTATCCAGTGTAAAGTTCGTTGAACAAGAAAAGCGTAAGAGTTGGTATCTAATCTACTTGTATGGACACAGTCTTAGTTGATTTCTTTGACTAGATCCATTTAAATTCTTTATGAATCTGCAACCCTTCTTGGTACTGTATTTATATATCTGTTTTCAAAGTGGTCTACAAATGTTAATCCTCATCAGCTTTATGCTATCGGTATACTATATATTATTATTCGTATGTTTGGGCTTCCAATATGTTTTTTGTCTTTCAACTGCCTATGATTCTTGAGGCAAGGATTATTGTTACTGGCCTAATACAGAGCTGAACCCATTGTCTGAACTTAAATAATAATCAACTATCTATGGTTGTCTATACTGGTGTTCTTCCAACTTTAAACTCTTCTCTATCAAAAATATCATGAAAATCTTTTATTAATCCCATCTTCAGTCTTTTCTTAGATCGTCAAATTAATCTTTACTTTATTAAATATCTATTCACTCATGTTATTAAGGGATTATTCTTAGCCTGATGAAATAAAATAGTGTCAATCTTCTTCTTCCCCATCTTTGGTATGCTTCTTTGAACTCTCTACTTCTTTGCTCCTAGGTGTTTTGGCCCTATCATTTGCCCTGTCTCATTTTGCCATTATCAATAATCATGTGTAACATAAATGGAAAGCTGCTCACTCAGTTGCCCTGCGGAACTTCCAAACAATTTCACAGTCATGCAAGCTAACAGCTCAATGACTGACTGTCTCACTTGCTACTGTAATTTGAGAGGCAACAGTTGCTTCTGTTACCTCAGACAAATCACTCCCTCTGGGATGCCCATTTCCTGCTCATTTTGTTTATTTTCATACTTGTGACCACATGCAAGCTCAAAATTACCTCTAATGGTTTTAGCTTAACCTCATTTTCTAATTGCATGAAAACGGTCAGTGAAGTTTACTGATGCAAATCTTAGTCATTCAGAAAAATGCTACTGAGATTATCTCTTAGCGCCTTCATATATGGGATAAACAGGACAACCAAAATGTATACAACTGTGAAAGTTAGTGAAATCCACTGTTTATAATGGAACAACAGAAGTTAATCCAATAAAAAGTATCATTTTTTACTTTGTCTCCTGTCTGTCTTGTACTTGGGACTAGCACACAACCACACTCTAAACAGGGATATGATTGGATAAGTGTTCATAGAGTCCAGCAGCAGCATCCTTTTGAAACTAGACTTTGGGACTGATCCTAAACCCCCACACACGCAGATTATGCACTAGGGGTGGGACATCAGGGCAAATACCGGGTACCGGTTTTACCGGTTCCCGGATTTTTAAAACGGCTTACCGGATTAATACCGGTTTACTGGTACCGGATCTTTTACATTGATTTCAATGGGGAACTGTCCCCATTGAAATCAATGGGAAAAAACAAAAACCTCCCCCCTCCCCCTCCCAGATTGTGCGGGTGGAAGGGGGGACATCCCCCACCCACCCTGCCCAGCCTGGATTTAAACAACAGAAAAAATTTCCCCTAAGTGCCCTAGTGCGGGCTCTGGGCCGCCACCGGCAACCCAGAGCCAGCACCAGCACGCGGCAGCCAGCCGGTAAGTAAGTACCAGTACTGTACTGATCCCTGGGGTGGGGGATGGTTTAACACCCCCCCCACCCCAGGGACCACCCTACCTGCCCACCCAGGGATCGCCTACCTTGATCCCTGGGATGGGGTGTGTGTTAAACCACCCCCACCCCAGGGATCAGTACAGTACCGGTACTTACTTACCGGCTGGCTGCTGCGTGCTGGTGCTGGCTCTGGGTCGCCAGTGGCGGCCTGGAGCCCGCACTAGGAGGGACTTAGGGGAAAAAAAAAATGTTGTTTAAATCCAGGCTGGACAGGGTGGGTGGGGGGTGTCCCCCCTTCCACCCGCACAGCCTGGACTCGGGGAGGGAAAGTGTTCGGGGTTTTTTGGTGTTTTTTTTTACATTGCGGCCATTCATTTGCATTACCAGGTTAATCCGATACTGCCGGTACACCAAAATACCGGCAGTATCGGATACCGGATGATCCAGTAGTCCCACCCCTATGCACACGGGCATCTGTGCATGGTTTACATGCAGTTTGCACATGCCACTGTCCCCATAGTGGGGTGTGTGCATGTATATACGCACAATGCATGTACTGTGCATGCACTTTGCAGTACTTACAATCGATCCCTCTGTGATCACAGTTCAACAAACTTGATTTGAACACGAATACTAAAGGATGGCTAACCCTTGCTGTGAGAGATCTAGGTAATATTTCTATTTAGGCCAAGAGCTCCCTGGCACTTAACCCCTCATTTTCCCTATTGTTACTTAGTTAACAGGAATGTTAGACTTTATTTATAGCAATTATAAAGCCTTTTGGGATTCCCAGATGAGTAAGTGTAAAATGTTACTTAATATACTGGACATTATTTTTTTTTAAGGGCATGTGAATAAAATGAACTTCATGACTGTTCTTTTCTTGTAGTGGTTTGGTGACCTTGTGACTCCAGTATGGTGGGAAGATGTGTGGCTAAAGGAAGGTTTTGCGCACTATTTTGAATTTGTTGGAACAGACTACCTCTACCCAGGCTGGAATATGGTAAGTTCATCTTATTTTTTACTTTTTAAGTCCCTTGAAAGGATGTTTTCCTGCTACACTCCTGCTTATACTTTTGACAGAGAGCAATGGAAAATACCAAATGGTGCGTGCAAGTATCAGATGTCCAATAAAGCAAAATCAGTAGGTGTGAAATCATTTGACAGCATTCCAAAAGTGTAATCTGCCATTTATTACAAAAGAAATAAGGTCATGTCTATCATAACCCAGAGTTAAAATAACTACTGCCTCTCCATTTGAAAGCATTTCAGATTAGGGATGTAATGACTGAACACACATATTCCTGAACACTGTATTGTAATAAAACATCTCTATAGCATTTTCTGTGGATCTTGGAACAATACATTTCAGGCTATGACAACAGTATAAATACATGGAAAAGATTAAGATAAAATATATGGTAGAAATAAATGTACTGCTGCTTTCTTAAATGTATCTCTAATGTATTATTTTGCAGTATCTAATAGTTCATATCAAATTTGTTACATATAATCAATATACTAAATAAAAAGATAAGGTATAAAGATGTAGTTTATTGATAGATATAGATGAAATTTTGATTTGCTCAATTCCTGCTGGTCCACAGATAAACGGGTTAGAAAGCAAAAGCTGGGCTGTCCCTTTTGAATTCCTTTGTTTTGTCAATTTACTCCCTACAACATTCCATCTAACAGTTTGCTTTGTTCATGGTTCTCAGTGGATATAAAGATTTTTGACAACTTCACTGGTAAAGAAAATAAAAGTCAATATGGGTTACAAGTCATTCTCACATGAAACTGTTACTCCAGAGCAAGTTGTTCTTGTTTTGGGAGTACAGGTTTCTGAGGACAGTAAGAATGCTTTTGTTCTGGGGCCATTTAGCATTTGTCCTGAAGCAAATAACTCCTCAACAGGAATTACTTGGCAAAATGCACATGTGAACAAGAAAACTTTCATTTGTTCTGATGCTAACTGAGTTCAGCGCTCACATAAGAAATGTCATAGGTCAGACCAATGATCCATCAAGCCCAGCATCCTGTCTCTGACAGTGGTTTCGGTCTCATGGGGGAAGTATCAGCAGTCACAATGGATAATCCCTTCCCTGTTGATCACTTCCTGCTCCTGATAGTAAGAAGTTCCCATCTCATAATCTACTTGGCTAATAGCTGTTAATGGACCTATTCTCCAAGAATATATCCAGTCCTTTTTCAAACGCAGCTATACTCCTGGCCCGGACAACCTCCTCTGGTAACAAATTCTACAATTTAACTGTACCTTGAGTGAAAAAATACTTTCTTTTATTTGTTTTAAATCTGCCATGTACCACACAGGGCCGGCCCCAGGCATGCGTGACATGTGTGGTTGCATATGGCCCCGTGGGAGCCGAGGCCCCGCTCCCGGAGCCTGGTCTGTTGCTCCGGCGGAGGCAGCACTGCCTGAATTCAAAATCCAGGCTGGCCCCGCCCCCGCTGTCAGAGCTGCTAGCCCTAGCTCAGCTGTAGCCCCACAATGTGGGGTGGGGGTGAGGGGGAGAAAGTCTCTCCCCTTCCCCCCATCCCCACTCCTCCCCTGCCTCATCACTTGCTGCTGGTCCCGCATGCCCCAGCCCAGCGAGCCAGGATTCGGAACAGAAGGTTGCTACCTTGTAAACAAGGTTCTTCGAGCTGGCTTCTAACATTCTCACAAATGGGTTTGCGCTTGTGCGCCTTTCTCTTACCAGCAGAGACCAAGTTCACTAGTTTTGAAAAACCATGTGCAGGAAGAAAATTCCTTGCCGGGGGGGGGGGG
>QEPC01014093.1:778865-796111 GCA_003113815.1 Sphenodon punctatus | reverse complement strand
ATAAACTGTGTGTAATGCATGCACATGCATAAGCCCCGCGGGCGGGGTTTTAGGATTGGCCCCTATCTCTTCCTTATGCATTTTCCCAGCGTGCAGTGCTCCATACTCAAACTATTTTATTTTCTGTAAACTCATCACACTAGTGAGCAGATGGTACTAAGTTTCTTTATGGCAAAATACTTTTAAAAATGCAAAACAGCTTGTATGATAAATATTTTCAAACCAATTTGAAGGAATCTGTGTGTTCTACTTAAACCCATGCACATTAACTTCTGAAATAGTCTTGTCGCTGTTTGAGCTTAGGGAACTTAACTGTCCAGTTTTGCTCCACTAAGGAGTTGTGAAGTAAATCCAAGAGTTAAACTACAAACTTTTAAATAATTGCACATGGAAATTCTTTAGGTTACAGTAAATCTGTACTTGAAATCTGATTTCTTTATTTTGTGCCATGTTTTAAATTTGTCTTTTGTTTATCGTTTCTGATTTATAATTGCATTATGAACAAAAACAAAGCAAATCTTTATCAGAATTGACATCTGTCTCTCATAGGTAAGTCTAATGGATTCACCAAAGCTTTGGCTATAATAAAATTCCTTTTCTTCATCTTTATGAGAAACACATCTTGAATTACAATGTAATCATTCTAATTATAAATGCAATGGAATCTGGCAGCTCTTGATGATTTTAGCATAGTGAAATGTCATAGATTACAACATTCGTACACAGTATTTTATCTTTGAATCATCATAATCATTTGTTCTCCACATAATCACTTTAACAAATCCAGAATAATTTTGCCTTAGAAGTCATCTTTAATACAGGACATATTTTCAGAGTTCCTGTGGAGTGAACATAGCATTATGTGTTATGCAAATGACATCCTCATCACGTGGAGTCCTGGACTCTAAATACAGGAAAACTGAAAGGCTGTGCAACAAAGAGACAAATTGGTGTGCTTAGAAAATATAAATCTGCCATTATTTAATCTTGTTTCCTCTGGAAAGAAAAGCTTTGCAGTCATTGTAACAACATGGCTCTCACCCATTGTCTGCATGCATGCAACACAAAAGCCAAACTGACACTGAACACATACACACACTAGTGTGCATGCAGTGTCAGTTCTGTCCGTACATGCACCGTCAGCTGGGTCTGTGTGTCACGTGTGTTTTGACCACGGATCGAGGCCCATGTAAGTGCATGTGTAGATGCCTCTTTGTGTCCCCAAACTTTATTCACTTTTGATCTCATAGTCTGATTTCAGGAAAATTTGATATAGGAGCAAAAGACCCAATGATAAGTAGGGCTCCAGATTTTATAACAATAGATGTACCTGGAGGCGAGACATGGTCCCTTTAGTTGCAGAAAAATCCCAGTGTCGTACATTGAGTAACGACTGAATATTCAGTTACCCCTCCCCCAGCTTTTCCCCTTAGGAAACCATGCTTCTTCTTTGAGTGGGCCTCCATGTACTCATTTCATAGGGAGCTGCACCTGTGCCGATTGGCTCAGGAACCTTCTATAAGCAGTTCTCCTGTCTCACTCCACGGGCCCTGCAATGGTGTGAGACACATGGGATGGGCTTGTAGTGAGGCTATAAATAGAAGGGGCAGAGTGCGAATCGCATCAGTTCCTTCCAACCGCCACAGTGATTTGTAGTTGCAGGAAACACTTCTCTACACCTCCTCTCAGGCAACAAGCAGTTATTGTTCCTCCTATCAGGCAACAAGCAGTTACCATTTATTTAAAAGAAGAAGACAGAAGGTCAAGTCTTCCCCCAAGCAGGGTTGAAGCCTGAATAGCCTTCAGCCCCTTGGGGAGTGTCATGGTAACTCCTGCAAAGAAAGGGGAGTTTAAAATATATATATATATATATATATATATATATATATATATATATATATATATATATATATATATATATATATACGGTGCCGAACATCTATTGATCTCAAGCCCTGTGTGTCCATGCACAGCATGCACACATCTTGGGTGCAGTCTGTGCATGGATTGTGCATGCGCCCATGTGCGCGGGACTATGGCCTATGTGCAAGAGTTTGGGATTGAGCCCTTTGACCCCCATAACGAGTGCTTGGTCTGTCTCGGAGAGTCACATAAGCCAATAGGCTGTTCCACTTCTGCTCGCCTTTTGGGCAGGGCGTTAAAAGACTGGAGAATGTGCCTACTATTCCTTCTTACTAAAAAGGTACTTGAAGCACTGGGAGAATTGCCAAAAACCTCTCCCCAATCCCGGTCAGAACTACTGTAGAAATCAAACTTGACACTGCCCTCCACGGCACCACCATCATCCCCGGTACCCTTTCGTCTGGTACCAGCCTCAACAACATAAACTCCATCTTGGGTACCGTCCCATCCCCGGCATCATCCCTGTCCACAGCACCATCTTTCCAACCTTCCTTGGTATTGTGGGCCCCTGCACTGAGCCTTGCTGAACCTCAAACAACTTCACTTAGAATAAAAAAAGATGAAAATAGTGATTTTGTTTCCAGCACGCAAGAGAGACTAAAGGAGAGAGAACATTTTCAAAAATCAGACAAACCTAAGAAAAAGGAGGACGATAGGATGGAAGATGATGATCCTGGCTCTAAAAAGTCTAAGAAAATGTTGGATCCCCCCACCAACTACTCCACTGACAATGGACACCGAGGCATCTTCCCTCCAAGGATTGCTGTGGACTCCAATCTCCATACCACCCACGCTATCCTCTACTCCCAAAGAGCTATAGATGGGGATCACCTGTTTTTTTCCTGTATTCCTCCTACTTGGATAGTGATGAGCCCATGCACTGATCCCTAGCTCAGTTTGTACACCCATCTGGACACCCTCCAATTGGGAAAAATAAATCCCACCCCCCGCTTAACCGTCTCTTTACAGGCAGCCACTAGGTATGTACTTTCCAGCTTGGATGACTGGACATCAACAATGGCCTCTTCATGCGTAATGGTCATCTCCTTGGAACCAACCCCATCCTGGGAACTGTCTTACAGCCTCCATACCATCAGTACTGTCCTCTCAATATACAAACGAATCTTAGCGGGTCAACTCTCTCTGTGTCTCAGCAGGTAGCTAACCAACCTTAACCCCGCTGCCTGTTCCAATTATATCTATTGGACAAACTCCTAACACAAGAGGCCCGGTTTCCTCTAACACAGATAGCAGTAACACTGAAAGCCTTACTGGGGTCTAGTAATCCAGTAGAGCTCCTCACTAGCGCATCTCCTGTTTTCCAGATGGGAACAGTTCCAGAAACCCGGGCTCTGCAACAACTGCCTCCTATGCAGATTTTGTTTCTATGTCCAATACTAATCTCTTCTCCAACACCATCCCACCTCTCCACAGACTTGGCACCATCAATCATGATGGCACCTCCACAGACCTTGACACTGAGCATTCTAACCTCAGTGGCAACAATGACACTTAGAAAAGCAGATGATGCACCTTCTGCTCTGACTTACCATCAAAGACAAAGGAATTACTTGAGGAACAACAACCCCCTTCTAATGAACCAAGACAACCACATAAGCCATCTCAGACAAAACAGACACCTCTCAGAAAGATTCCTCATCTTCAACTCCTAACTCCTCTAATACAAGCTTGACAGTCAGAAGTCCTGTCCTCACCATCGTTGGAGAACACTGCAGACCCTTCTCAAGTATTTACCTCTGAAAATAATAAAAAAATCCAATCCTTAATATTTAAGATGGTGAAAGCACTTATTATTATTATTATTATTTATTATTATTAACAAACATTTATATAGCGCCAGCAGTGTACCTGGAACTTTACAAAGTAATAAAATAGACATGGTCCCTGCCCCTAGGGCTTACAATCTGAGAGACAGGAGCTGGGGGAGAGACTTAGGAAGGGGAACAGAGGGAGAGACAAGGGGTCTAACATTCATGAAGATGCGAGGTCTCAAGTGCACGTACTTGGCTTGGTTACGATGAGAATGACAGCAGGCAGGTCCATGTTGCAAGGATAAGGGTAAACCGATCGTAGGTATAGGAATAGTGGCTCAGCAGGATAAAGAGTCAGACAGAGCAGAGCGAAAGAGGTGAGTTTTAAGGAGAGATTTGAAGGTATGAAGGGAGGGGGCAAGGCGGATGTGGACAGGGAGGGAGTTCCAGGCATGGGGGGCAGCAAGTGAGAAGGGACGAAGGCGCTTAGGGGAGCAGGGAAGGCGTGGAAGGGTGAGAGAAGGGACAGAGGAGGAGCGAAGTGCACGGGCTGGAGTATGGAGGGCGATAAGTGCAGAGAGGTAGGGGGGAGCAAGGTTGTGAAGAGCTTTATAGGTGAAGACTAGGAGCTTGTGCAGGATTCGTTCAGGAAGGGGAAGCCAGTGAAGCGAAGAGAGGAGGGGCTGCACATGGTCGAAGCGACTGGCGAGGTAGATGACCCTGGCAGCAGAGTTTTGGACAGAGATGAGGGGAGAAAGGTGAGACCGGGGAAGGCCAGTGAGAAGGAGGTTACAGTAATCGAGGCGAGAGATGACCAGAGCATGAACAAGAGTTTTGGCAGACGAGACAGAGAGAAAAGGGCGAATCTTAGCAATGTTATGGAGGGAGAAGCGACAGGATTTAGCAACAGAGTCAATGTAGGGTTTAAAAGAAAGGGCTGAGTCAAAGATGAAGCCTAGGCTACGGGCTTGGGGGACAGGCAGGATGGTGACTCCATCAATAGTTATTGACAGTGAGGAAGGAGAGGAAGGATGAGGGGGGAAGATAAGGAGTTCACTTAGTCTAAAGACGGTTTCTGTTGAAGAAGAGAAGGAGGACCCCATATGCAAGATACTCCACAATCACACTCTCTCAAAAAAGTTATTGAAGAATTCTACAATCCTTTGGAGAGTTCCATCTGCTACCCACCCAATAGATGCCCAATTTAGTGCTTCCTACCTAGTGTCACCAGAAAAATCACTCAGTGGGTGTTTTTAAATGTCAAATGGCTAGCTTTAGCGCACTTTAGCATGCTTTACTCCACGGGCCACTGTCATGTTAGAAAACACCCATCAGATGTTAGCATGGGATGGATTCCGAATGTGGTGGCAGCTAGTGCAGGCTGTGATACGGGGAAGTCCCCAAGTCACAGCCTGGGCTGGCTGCCATCATGGTCAGAATCATGCTGCCTGACTAGGAGTAAAGCAGGCTTTCATGTTTGAAAGCTCCTTTTACTCACCGCGGTCTGGGGTGGCTGATGGGGCCAAGTGCCATGGCAGCCATCATGGCTGCCCCTCAGGGAGGGGGGTGGGTTGCTGGGGACAGTGTGGGGGCAGGGCTGACACACACATATCTGCCTGCCTCCCCACCCTTCCTAGCAGCCATGTCCCTATCACATTGACTTAGCTGGATCATGACCACAGTGCCGGTTGCACTTCGGACCGGCTAAGTCCGTGGCAGCACTTTGGCGCCGTCATGTCAGAGAACACCCAATGTTCATTAAACATCCAACTTCATGGTGGTACAGGTCTCCTCCCAAAGAAGACAAAGCAATTCAAGTGAGACATCGCTTTTAGATAAAGAGAGCAGAAAAATTGACATCTTCGGGAGAAGGCCCTTTTTTTCTGCAACAATGATACTTAGAGCATCTAATTATGTATCAGCAATGTCTGCATATCAACACCTACTGTGGGAGAGCCTTGATCCCATTTTACATCTTCCAATGGAATTCAATAAACAGGCCAGCATACTCTAAGCTAAAGGTTTATTCGTGGCACAAACACAACTGACAATAATAATGCACATAGCCGACTCAGTCACAAGAGCTATAGCCAACAGCAGTCACAAACAGGAGGCATGTATGGTTGAGATCAACTGTACTTTCTTACCAGACTATAAACAGGATTGAAAGCCTCCCATTTGATGAGGATAGGCTCTTTGCTTCCAACACCAATGATGTTCTTGCTAAAGTTAAAAACTCCAAAAGAATGGCCTATGCCCTCAGTGTCACTTATAAAACTAGGAGTAGGTACAGCCCATCAGCATCCTTCATGGTATTCCTCCAACTACATACAACAATCCAGAAAATATTTCCCCACATCTATGCCAAAATCCCAGTTCCGAAGACCACATAAGGCCAAGCAGGGACCACAACAATCCTCCAGCTCAACTAACAATGCTCTAAAACAGAGGTCACAAGTTTAACATTGATGTAGAGAGTGCAAAACTGTTCTACCAGCTTCTTTCTTTTTAAACTTTCAGTTCATTTCACTATATGATCTCTTATAAGCAATGACAGATTGGTTCTGGAGGTTATACAAAAGGGTTATGCCATTCAGTTTAAGTCTCTTCCTCACTCTAAACCCCCTTCTCTTGATGAAGGGAGCTATTGAGGCGGTCTCTAAAATTTTTAGTGGGAAAGCTTTTTATTCAAGGTATTTTGTAGTTCCCAAACATGATGGAGGATTAAGAGCACTGAAGTGAATAAGTTCTTGAAGTCTTTCAAGTTCAGGAAGGTTGTGCTGGATAAAATCCTCTCCTGCCTAGGAAAAGACGCAAGGGTTTCTGCTCTTGATCTACAAGGTGCCTACTTCCACATCGCTATAAGCCCATCACATACAAAATAGCTCACATTTGTGTTTGATGGAAACCTTTACCAATACAAGGTCCTCCCCTTTGGCCTCTTTACCACCCCAAGGGTATTTACTAAGTGCTTGGCACCTGTACCTGAGGAAAAAGTATATAATTGTTTTTCTATACTTGGATGATTAGTTAGTGGTGTCTGATACCCAGCATAACCTTGCTGAAGATTTACAGTGTGTTATAGACCTCCTGCAAGAGCTGGGCTATGTTATCAGTTTCCAAAAATCTACTCTAACACCTATACAATTTATTTAGTCTGGCAGCAGGCCGTCAAACCCCAAATTATGGTATTGAAGTGGGTTTTTTTGTGTTGATTATACATGACCAGGGCATGTTTTTTACAGGTTAGAAAAATGACACTTTGTCACCCTTAGGAAATTTGAGATATAACCTGTTACATTTTTATGTTTACCCCCTCATCAGAATCCTATTCACAGGATTCTGATTTGAAAACTCTGAATATTTATTATAACTTACATTATGACATCAAAAATAATACCATAGTCTGGCACCCTCAGTCTTCCTACAGGCCCAAGTGGTGTTTACAACCCCTACAATTCATATTAAGTAATACAAAAAACAAATTTATTGTTGTTTAACTGGTTAGCACTATTATAGAATGCATTGTCTTTGGAATAGATGACCAAGAAGCCAATAAGGACAGTTAAATGCAGTTAAGCCACTTGAACTATATTAAGTATTAAAGCAAAAATCCCAATATCTTTGTCAAACTGGAAGTTCATGTTTTAATACCCCTAAGTTCAATTTGTTTCTGATCTTATACATGAATCTGGCATGAGACTGTCAGGGTTTTCATAATCTTCATCTGCTGGAGGTGTATGCATGAGCATGTTGCAGCAACTGATAGAACATGAGCAGAACATCGTACATGGTAATTTTGCGTAACTGCAATTGCATCTATTAGTTCGGAAGTGTGTGTCACTTTTGCATGTTCACTTGACCAGCTTCAGAATTTCTGAAGGTGCTAGTGGTACATTATTTCTGGAGGTGCTAGTGGTACACCGAGAATGCTGTCCCCATTGTTGCCACCCGATGTACATCGGGGATTTTGAGGAAGGTGCTCCCGGCCGACCGCAGGGGCTGATCCAAAACCTGGGGGATGAGGCGATCCCGCAAGTAATTGGGACCCAGGCCTTATAGGGCTTTATAGGTAAGGACCAACACATTGAATCCGGCCCAGAAGGCTATAGGCAGCCAGTGCAGTGCACCGAGCATTGGTGTTATGTGCTCAAAGCAACCCGTCCCTGTCAAGAGATGAGCTGCCACATTCTGCACGACCTGCAGTTTCCAAACTGTCACTATGGGTAGCCTTAGGTAGAGTGTGTTGCAGCAGTCTAATCCTGAGGTGATGAAGGCATGGTTGATAGTAGTGAGCTCCAAGTCTGAGACGTACAAATGTAACCGCTGCACCAGATGTAACTGACAATACTCTTGCCTCGCCACAGTTGCCACCTGGACATCCAGGCAGACCTGAGGATCGAGAAGCTCTCCCAGACTACGAACCTGAGCGACTAAGGAAGAGCGGACCCCATCAATGACGGGGGCTTCCACCATCCCCAGTCCCCCAGCCTCGCCCACCAGCATCACTTCCATATTCTCAGGATTAATCTTCAGATAGCTCACCCTCATCCAGTCCCCCACAGCTGCCAAACTCTGTGTAAGCACAGAGGCTGACGGGTCTTGGTCAGCTGAAAAGGAGAGGTAGAGTTGGGTGTCATCAGCATATTGATGGCACTGGACACCAAATCTTCTCACATACTCACCCAAAGGCTGCATGTACACATTGAACAGGAGAAGGGAAAGTATGTAACCTTGCGGGATACCACAGATGAGGCTCCATGGGACGAGGAAAAGTCTTCCAGGACCACACGCTAATTTCTTATGGCAAGGAATGAGCGGAACCATTCAAGAACAGTTCCGCTCACCCCGACTTGGTCCCGCAGGTGAGTCACCAGCATCTCAAGCAGCCTACAGATTTAATAAAACCAATAATGTCAAATGTCCTTGGTCCAACTCCCGGCAAAGGTCATTGATCAATGTCACAAGTGCAGTCTGTGCCATAGCTCAGCTGAAAGCTGGACTTTGATGGATCTAGAAAACCTATGTGATCCAGATGCCCCTGAAGCTGCCGAGCCACCTTTTTAGGGAAGGTTAGAGACCAGCTGATAGCTAGCAGGGGCATCAATGTCAAGAGAGGACTTCTTGAGCAGAGGCCACACCACACCCTCCTAAGGCACCCTGGAACTCTGCCCTCCCAAAGGGAGGCATTGACCACTCTCACCACCAACGGCTCCAAGGTCTCCCAACTGGCCTTAACCACCCAGGATGGACATAGATCTAATTTGCAAGTTGTGGCCTGGACTAGCCCAAGAACATCCTCTGCATCAGCAGGCAAGACTGATAGAAACTGATCCCACAAAATAGGACAAGTCGGAGCATCCATATCCTCTGGTTCACCTACCGCATCAACTGCAATGTCAAAGTCATGGTGAAGGTGAACGATTTTATCCACAAAATAGTCAATAAGTATGTCACAGAGAGCACTGGATGAGTGAAGTTCCAGGCGGAGACAGGCTGGACTGACCAGACTTCTCACCACCTGCTAAAGTTCTGCTGGACGCAATATTGCAGATGCTATGATGGCAGCAAAGAAACAGCATAGGCATATGCATAGGCTTTTAAACTAACTCTGTGTTGCTCGCAATCTATTGTCTTCAGCGTGAGTACGATGCCACCATCGCTCTAACTGCTTCCTCTCCTGCTTCAGCCACCGCAGATCCTCTGTAATCCACGGAGACCTGCAGTGCTGATGCCCAGGGAGCCGACACCTGGCAGCCATCCGGTCAATGGCCTCTGTCAGCAAGGTGTTCCAGAATGTCACGAGGTCATCGAGCGAACGACTGTTGAGGTTGGAGGGGAATTCCCAAAGAGCATTCTGGAACCTTTTTGGTTCCATAAGTCTCGGGGGTGAACCAACCTAATAGGTTCTGCACCCTCCCGGGGACAGACCTGTGCCGGGAGACAGGCCTGCAGGAGGTAATGATCCGTCCATGACAAAGGTAATAATGAAATGTTCTCCACCAACAGATTTCTGCCTCAAGGCATGTGCAAAACACCAAATCCAGAGTGTGCCCACTCTCATGCGTCGGGCCATTAACCAACTGAGACATACCCATTGTTGCCACGGTGGCCATGAAGTAATGTTCTGCTCCCTGTAAACTGGTATCAGTGTGTATGTTGATGTCCTCTAAGACTACTAGCCTTGGGAACCTCAAGACGACCTCCGACACCAGATCAGCTAGAGCATGCAGGAATACTGCTGTATAGGTGGGCACACAGTATACCAGAAGCAGCCCCAATCTGTCTCTGGCCAAATCAAACACAAGATGTAGGCCCTCTATACTGGATGGGGTTTGCACAATATGTCTCCTGATGGACCAAGTATCCCTAAAAACAATGACTACACCGCCCCCACCCCCATCCTTCTGACCGTAGTTGATGTCGGAACAAGGTCAGCCAACACTGGTCCCAACTCATTGTTCAACCAAGTCTCCATAATACACACGAGGTCAGCCGCCTGGCCCAGGATTAGCTCCCAGATGATGGAAGGTTTATTGGCAACCAAACGCATGTTCAACAACATTAAAACCAGGTGAGGTTACAGGTACAGTGACAGGCAGTAGACATTTGAACACCACAACTTTATAATAGTCATACTGCGACGGGTCCATTGTAGGGTGATTAGACTTGAGAGCACTTTTCTATACACAGGTTTGGAAATGGGCACGTTTCACATTTTCTTGGAAGGATTTATCTGTTGGTGGTAATGAACAAAGCCTAGGCATTTGAGAACAACGTCTTCCCATTTTAGTTGCCCACATCTTTAAATGAGCCTCAGTAGTAGACTTGCATTTAGCCTGGCCGTAACAAACTGCCATGAACTGTGATGCCTGGCGAATGATAGCAGGTAACTCTGCAGCAGGGTCACCTAGCAATGAGAGGGAATGGTCATCTGTTAATGCTTTCCCTTTCCATATACCAAAACATGAGGGTGTAGTGTCACATCTGTTCAACACATGCGCTGCTAGAATATCTGGTATGATGACTTCATGCTTAGATACAGAGGCACCAATATCTATCATAGTCCTACCTTGAATAGGTAACTCGATAAAAACGTGCACCTCAATATTCTGTAAGTAGTAATGCAGTAATAGCAGGAAGACATCAGTATCATTTTATTTATTTATTTAACATTTATATCCTGCCTTTCCCCGAAGGCTCAGGGCAGCTTACAATTATTTTTAAAATTAAAATACAATATAAAAAACATTTAAAATACAATCCCCTCCAAACCCAATCCACTCCCATCCTCCAACAACCTCCCACCTAATCCCCCTTCCTATCCCCAAGCCCATCCTCCCCCTTAGAATTAACTCTCCGCCCCCCTCTGCCAAAAGCCCCCACTGCCAAAAGCCCAGTGGAACAAAATGGTCTTACATTGCCTCCGGAAGACCACCAGGCTTGAACACAGGTGGACCTCCTGGGGGAGAGAGTTCCATAAGACAGTTGAGACCTGGCAAAAAAACGGAGTCTCCAGGAAGGTGCCCCCAGCCGATCCCAGCGGCCACAATGGGACCCGGGGAGCCGGGCGATCCCTCAGGTAAATGGGGCCTAGGCTATTTAGTGCTTTAAAGGTCATCACCAGCACCTTGAATTTGGGCCCCAAAGACTATCGGCAGCCAGTGCAGCAAACAGAGCACTGATATTGATTGATTGATTTCAATTATTTATACCCCACCCCTCTTGCCAGCAGTGACTCGGGGCGGCTTTCAATATAAATTTCAATAAAACAACAATATCAAAAACAATAATATCAAAATAAACATAAATAAATATAGAAAACAGCATACATAGAACTTGTAGAACAGGTCTGTGCAGAAATACAAAAATTCCTCCACCCCCACAATCTGACCAACCCATTTCACTCTTCCCCCACCAAACGCCTGTTGGAAAAGCCAGGTCTTGCAATTTCATCAGAAGGCAAGGAGATCCAGGCTGAGGCAAATCTCTGCTAGAAGGGAATTCCATAGCGAGGGCACAGCTGCCAAGAATGCTCTCCAGTCTGTACGAACCTGTTGATAACACGGGATTTCCAAGAGGACAGTCCAGGATGACCACAGGGGCCGCCCCCAGGGCCCAGGGGATGAGGCGATTTTCCAGGTAAGCAGGGCCCAAGCTGTGAAAGGTTTTAAAGGTCAAAACCAGCACCTTGCTTTGGGCCCAGAAGACAATAGGCAGCCAGCGCAGTGCTCGGAGCACTGGTTGAATGTGCTCCGTGCAGCCCGTCCCTTTTAAGTTAGTTTAGTTAATTACATTTTTATGCCACCCCTCCTGCTTCCGCAGCGCAGGGCGGTTTACAACAATGAAAATAATAAGTAATATAAAATTCAATATAAAACAACATAACATTCAATCCTGGCAAAAAGACAAAAAACCCTCCCCCTAACCCCCACCCTCCCCATCACCTGTCTCACTCACCAAAGGCCTGGTGGAACAGGCAGGTCTTACACTGTCTATGCAAAGAGAGGAGGTATATGGACAGGTGGACCTCCGGTGGAAGGGAGTTCCACAGCTGCGGTGCTGCCACCAAGAATGCCCTCCTCGTAGTCAACACCCGGGAAACCCTGGGGATTTCAAGGGGGGTGCTCCCTAGGTGGGACCCAGGCTGTTTAGGGCTTTAAAAGTCAAAACCAACACCTTGAATTGGGCCTGGTAGACTACTGGCAACCAGTGTAGAGAACGGAGCACCTGTGTAATGGGCTCACGATGACTCACTCCCCTAAGGAGACAAGCCGCCGCATTCTGCACCAGCTGCAGTCTCTGGACTGTCACCAAGTGTAACCCCATGTAGAGCACGTTACAGTAATCCAATTTGAGGTAACAAAAGCATGTGTGATGGTGGCAAGGTCCGTGTCTGAGGCATATGGTTTAAGCCATTGCACCAGATGTAATTGGCAAAATGCATCTTTTGCCACAGCTGCCACCTGGACATCCAGACGGACCTGCGGGTCCAGGAACACCCCCAGACTAGGGACCTGAGACACCAGAGGGGATGGTCCCCATCAGTGATGGGGGCCGTCACATCCCTGGCTTTCCTCACCTCCATCACCTCCGTCTTGTCAGGATTCAACTTCAGTCGGCTCGCCCTCATCTAGTCCCCAACAGCTAACAGACACTGGGTAAGCACCGGGACTGCAAGGCCTGGGTCAGATGTAAAAGTGAGGTACAGTTGGGTGTCATCACCATATTGATGGCACCTCACCCCAAACCCTCTGACGACTGCCCTCAAAGGCTGCATGTACACGTTGAACAAGAGAGGGGGATAAGATGGAACCTTGCAGGACTCCACATGTAAAGTCCCGGGGAAAAGATGATGACTCACTCAGCACCACCCGCTGAGTTCTCCCAGCCAGGAAGTGGTGGAACCATTCAAGAATGGTACTACCCACTCCAGCGCAGTCCCACAACCGAGTCACCAACTCATGTTCAACGATATCAAATGCAGGCGAGAGATCTAATAGGATCAACAGGGTTGAATGATCCTGATCCAACTCACGGGAGAGGTCGTCTACCAATGCCACAAGTGCAATCTCAGTGTCATAACCTGGACAAAAGTCAGACTGTGAGGGATCAAGGAAACCGATCCAGTCCAGATGCTCCTGAAGCTGGCGAGCCACCCCCCCGCTCAATAACCTTCCTTAAAAAGGGAAGGTTAGAGACCTGCCGATAACTGGCCAGGGTGTCAACATCAAGTGATGGTTTTTTGAGCAAAGACCGCATCACCACCTCTTTGAGGCAGCCTGGCACTCTACCCTCCCTAAGGGAGGCATTGACAGTCCCAGCTGTCAACGGCCCCAACATCTCCCAGCTGTTCTTAATCAGCCAGGATGGGCATGGGTCCAGTTCACAATGAGTGGCTTCAACAGTCCCAAGAGCTTCCCCTGCATTGGAGGATGATATGTACTAAAATTGATTCCATAAAACTAGACAAGCCGGGGCTTCAACTGCCTCTGGGTCACTTACTGCCAAAAGTGCAGTGTTGAACCCATGAGGAATTTTTAGTGATTTTGTCCACAAAGAAGTCAACAAACAAGTCACAGCGAGCATTAGATGACTCTAGGTCCAGGCGGAGGGAGGCTGGACTGACCAGCCCCCTCATTATTACTTGGAAAAGCTCAGCTGGACATGACTTAGCAGACGCAATGAGGGCAGTGAAAAATGCCTTTTTTCGCTGCCCGCACAGCCACGACATAGGTACGTAAACAGATTCTATGTCGCAATCGGTCGACTTCAGTATGAGAATGACAACACCATTGCTCTAACTGCTGCCCTTCCTGCTTCATCCGCTGCAGATCCTCTGTATACCACGGGGACCTGCGGCATCGGCAGTTTGGGAGCGGACGCCTAGGAGCCATATTGTTGATGGCTTCTGCACAAGATTCCATAAGGCCACGAAGTCATCGAGTGAATGACTATCAAGTCCAGGGAATACATCCCCCAGTGCATTCTGGAACCTCTCTGGTTCAATAAGTCTCCAGGGCGGACCAACCAAACTGGTTGTGCACATTTTTGGGAGCCGACGTTAGGCAGGATACTGGCCTGGAGTAGATAATGATCCATCCATCACAAGGGCACAGCTGACACCTCTCCCACTAACGGATCCCCTGCCTCAAGGCCTGTGCAGGCGGGCTGCTGCATTCTGCACCAACTGCAGCTTCCGAACCGTCACCAAGGGCAGCCCCATGTAGAGCGCATTGCAGTAATCTAGCCTCGATTTGACTAATGCATGGATGATCATGTCAAGGTCGGAGTCAGAGATGTATGGCCGGAGCCTCTTCACCAGATGTAGTTGGTGAAAGGCAACCCTGGCCATAGCCAACACCGGAGAGTCCAAGCGTAGATGTGAATCCAGGAGCACCCTCAGGCTCTGCACAGATGGTACCTATAGTAGGGACCCACTTCTGTGGGTGAGTGTTGTCAGGATTAGGCCCCAAGAAGACTGTCACTCATGGGTAAGACTTAAGAGTTTATTTCCACCCCTTAGTTCCAGGCCAGGCACCAAGGCTGTGGTCAGTCTTTGAATCCAATACACAAATCAATCACATAAGGCTAGCCAAGTCACACCAAGTTCCCTGGCTGGCTAGCATGACTCACATCCCGCTTGCCAGGCTTCTAGTCTCCTTCCTTCAGGATCCAGTCCTTCATCTCTCCAGGCAGCTTCTAGCCAAGATGTGCTCTCCACCCTGGTCAGGAGCAGACTGACTCTATTGTCCTGCTTGCCTCTCCTTTATACCTCAGGCCACACCCATCCACTTCTTCTACCGGTGGACGGCCATTTTAGGTATTCCTACTTGGCAGGTGCCATCCTATGGCACAGCCCTGTCACAGTACCAATGGAGGATGATTACCTCCAATAAATGGGGGCAACCTCCTCCCCCAGATTACTGCTACCCTCCACAAGCATCACCTTTGTCTTATTGGGACTGAGCTTTAATCAGCTCGACCTCATCCAATCTCCCACAGCTGCCAAACTTCAGGACAGCAATGAGACAGCAGGGCCAGGGTTGGATAAAAATGACAAATACAGCTGGGTGTCATCAGCATATTGGTGACAATTAACTCCCCAGCTGCGTATGACCTCCCCTAGCGGCTTCATATACACATTAAACAAGAGAGGGGAGAAACTAGAGCCCTGCGGGACCCCACATGGTTTATGTGTTTGGTGACACGTCCCCACAAGGAGGCGAACTGCCACATTCTGAACCAGTTGCAGCCTCTGAACCGTCATCAAGGGCAGCCCAACATAGAGCACGTTACAAAAGTCTAGCCTCGAGGTGATGAAAGCATGGATGACAGTGGCCAAATCCAATTCTTAAAGAATAGGCCGCAGCCTCCTCACCAGATGAAGTTGGTGAAAAGTGTTTCTGGCCACCGCTGCGACATGGCAATCCAAGTGCAGGAAAGGATTCAGAAGCACTCTGAGGCTGTGAACCCGATCAACGAGAGGGGCTGGACCCCATCAATAAGAGCCGTCCCAATCCCCTCTAGGGCACAAGACCGGCCAACCATTATCACCTCAGTCTTGTCAGGATTCAGCTTCAGTCAACTCACCCTCATCCAGTCCCCCACCCCAGTCCAGGGACGGGTAAGCACATAGACTGCTGGACCTGGGTTGGATGAAAAAGATAAGTAGAGCTGGGCATCATCAGGATACTGATGGCACTACACCCCAAACCTCTAAATGACCTCACCTAGCAGCTGCGTATACATGTTGAACAAGAGGGGGTAGAATGGAACACTTCAGGACCCCACAAGGGAGATCCCGAGGAGATGATGAGCTATCACCCAGCACCACCTGCTGAAATCTCCTGGCCAGGAAAGAGTGGAACCACTTGAGCAGTCCTGTCCACTCCAACCAGGTTCCGCAGGCAAGTCAACAACACCTCATGATCAATGGTATCAAAAGCCGCTGAAAGATCTAATAAAATCAACAAGGTAGAATTTCCCTGATCTAACTCCAGGTGAAGGTCATCGACCAAGGCCACAAGCGCAGTCTCCATGCCATGCCCAGGATGAAACCAGACTACAAGGGTCCAGGAATCTTCCTGAATCTGACGAGCCACTGTCCGTTCATTAACCTTCCCTAAAAAGCTGTCAGGGGAATCAACATCCATGATGGCTGCTTAAGCAGAGGCCAAACAATTTCCACCTTAAGGCAGCTCAACACTCTGCCTTCCTGAAGGGAGGCATTGATAACCCCAGCCAGGAATGACCCCAAAGTCTCCAGGCTGGCTTTCAGCAGCCAGGATGGATGGATATATATGGATGTAGTTCACAACTTGTGACTCGCACAGCTCCCAGCACCACCTCTACATCACTGGGTGACAACGACTGAAACTGACAAAAAGGAGAAGGCTGGACTTCTATAACCCCCAGCTCTGACTCTCCACCAGAAACAGTTGAGTCAAGGTTGTGGTGAATACAAACGATTTTATCTGTGAAGTAATCAATAAAAATGTTGCAGTGGGCACTGGACTCTTCCAGCTCCTGGTGGAGTTGGGCTGGACTGACCAAACCCCTCACCACCTGGAGAAGCTCCACTGGATGTGACTTGGCAGACACTATGATGGCAGCAAAGAAAACCTTCGGCGCCATCACAGCCACAGCATAGTCTTTCAAAAATTATCTATACCGCAGTCAGTTGGATTCAGTTCCAGTCTGGTGCTACCTGCGGTCTAACTACCTACCCTCCAAATTTAGCTGCCTCAGGTCCTCCGTATACTATGGGGACCTGTGTTGGTGCAGTGGTGGGAAAGGACGCCTGGGAGCCACTGTGTCAATGACCTCAGTCAAGATGTTCCATAATGCAATGTCATCAACAGAGCGGTCATCAAGGTCTGTGGAACACTCCCCCAGAGAGTTCTGGAAGCCAATTATTTATTTTATTCTTAAAAGATTTTTATCCCGCCCCTCCTGCCCACAGGGCAGCTCGGGTCGGCGAACAGCAATATAAAATCATACTACAATAAAAACAATTTAAAAAGTTAAAAAATCCCATATGCAGGGAGA
>QEPC01014093.1:748008-776467 GCA_003113815.1 Sphenodon punctatus | reverse complement strand
CCCTCCCTCTTCCCCAGTGCTGTGCCCCCCCTCCCACCAGGGGACCATGGCACTTCTTTTCCTCCCCTCTCACCAAGGGGCCAAGGCACTCTCTCATGCCTGTACTCCCCCCTCTTACCAGGGGCCATGGCACTCCCACCAACTTCCCCCCCCACTCACACCCCTCCATCATCTGACAGTGCAGTTACTCATGTGAGCCTGTCTGCATCTACACAGATTGCTTGTTGGACAATGATGACATTTGCTTCTTTGTGAGTGGTTACTATGTCCCACCTCCTGATTTACGGTGTCACCTTGAACTTCATGTGGAATATTATCCTCTGCTGTGATTGACAAGCTTGTGTTTCTGGGTATGTTCCTGGTGTAATTCTGTGTCATTTAGAAGCTCATGACAGATCATGTTTATCAGCTGCTTTTTGTTTTCTGTTACTGTAAGAACTACTTTCTGGGATGGTAATGTTCTTTCTGGGGTAGTAATGTTGTTGACAAGTTCATCTGATGAATTCTACTGGCACCAGTGGTTCTACCCTGCCTTGTGACATCCTTTGTGCTGTATTCTTTGTAGTAGCCAAACACCAAATAAACATCACCAATTGCCAACTTTCTAACAATTACAGTTTTAAAACCTGAACGGTAGTCTCTCACTGTGCCCTGTTTTGGCCAATGCAGGACTCAAAGCAGACCTGATCTATCAATAATAATGCTTGGTGAGCCCTTATCTCTACTTCAGGAAGACAGGTACCTGTAGGATTTTCTTACGTAGGATCTTCTCAACGTAGATTTTGATTTGCACACTTGCATTTCTCCTGAGTTGTTGAACACTGATGTAGGAACCAACGCCAGCTAATGAGACAAGACATTGTTGATATCAGCCTCGCTTGCTTGTAGACTAATAATGAAAAGTAAATCAAGTTTGAGTGTATCAAAAACTTTACTTGAGCCAACAGTGATATATGCTTCTTTGTTGCTGTCATGGTAGCAACCTTCTTGGGTATTATTTAATGGAAACTTGCTAGTCATCTTCAAACTCTTTCATTTGTTTGAATCTAATGGACATTGCCTTGTGAGAAGAGGAGTCCCTACAGGAAACAGTGTTTACCATGTTTTCTGGATGGGTGTCTGGTTTCACTGGATCAATCAAAAGTTGTAGTTTTGGCATCAGCAGGTCTTTGGTCTTTGGCATCAGCTGCTATTCTAGGTTTAATTTTTTCTTTGTGCTTTTCTTGTTTGACCTCTTCCTTCCAGCTGATGTTTGAGATGTCATCTTCCAGTTGAGTGCAAATATGCAGACTTAATGCCCATTTCTTGATCATTTCTGGTCTCAGAGTAATTCCTATTCCTCCCTGGCTGTGACCATATCACATGAACGTTGTCTCAATGCACGCCACTCCAAATATCATTCCAAAACTCGGGAATGTGTCTCATCACATGACCATTTCCAAGAAAATGCTGTAGCACACTAGTAGGCATTATTTCAACTGATCTTATGTCGAATAAACCATAACGGGCATAATTTGTATGACCAGCCGCGTAGAAATATGGCATCATTCAATGAACTGCTTCAAAGGCCAGTCACCCTCCCTCTCTGCCTTCGGATGACTGTGACAGAGGAATATATATTTTATCCACTTGCTAGAGTGGAGGGGGAAATTCCCCTCCTGCCCCTCCTGATTCCTGCACCATGGAGTAAGTCACAAAGGCTCGTATCTCAAGTTGACAACGTCTGGGCACATCACTCGGGCTCAGACTGTTAACATGTAATTCATTAAAATGCCCAAGAATGACAGACTGTCATCCAGCATATATAAGTTCTAGGATATGTCCTTAAACCAAATCAGCATTAAAAAAAATCCTTAATACTACATGTTTGCCCTTAGAGAATAATTGACTTTCTCTGCCAGACTAATTCAATTTATAGGTGCAAACCTAAACTCCATATAATTGCATTCTTCCCACATGAAAGGTTCTCAACGCTATGGAATTACAGTTTTACTTCATAAGGAACCACGACAAACAGCTAGTTTTTTCCTCCGACTGCTAGGTCCCATGGCCTCTATGACTGTCATTGTTTGATATATAAAACTCCAAATGAGGCCCCTCCAGCACTGGCTAGTCTGGGTATATGCTCCTACATGAGACCCACTCAACAAATATTTCTCTTTGTAAAATGGAGAGTTCTTGATATTGCTTGTCAGGAAGATCTAGCGGAGATCCATCAGTCCAGGTTTTCTCTCTGGCTTTCTAGAGTTAAAACTTCCCATCTTTTTGAACCTTATCTGGATGAGCTTGTGCATTCTGTTCTTCATAAGGCATTTGTTCAATTGCGGTTCCAAATGATGGAATCAGCTGTTCTTAGGGGGCGCTATGAGAAAATACCTTTTTATTTCAGACTATGCCCCTGTGGATCAAGTGAGATTGAAGATATTCCACATTATTTCCTGGATTGCCTTTTTTATCAACAGGTAAGAGATCAATGGATTACCCTAATTCTAAACTGTCTATTTTATTAGACTCCCATGTATCTGCAGTGGTCAGAGCTGTGGCAGTTTTTGTCCATTTGGTTCATGATATTAGCAAGAAAATAGTGTTCTCTAACATGAAGAGCTGATATAGAAAAAGAATGGTAGTGCCCGATATACTCCTGTCTGTCCATCAGACACTGGCAAGTGGCAACTTCCAGTACTACCAAATCTACTAACACAGAACAATGGGGCAGTTCTACATCCAAACACATCCTCCCTCCATCTAACAACCTGACTTATATCACCCTAACTCTACAAGATTTGTCCGACTTACCTGAAGACATAGTTAGCATCCTTAAGAATGCCTGAAAATCTTCAAGCAACATCTATGAAGCAAAATGGGAAAGATTCACTGCACGGATGTGCACAGCAAACTTGCATCCTGATTCCCCTCCCCCATCAAACACTTTTCTAGGGCCATCATATTCCTGTAGATGGTAGACCAGTTTTTTCGCACAGTATTCTAAAGAGGTTTAGTAAGGGTGTCTTTAATCTCTGCCCCACTATTAGAGACCCATCCCCCCCATGGGACATAGTACTTGGAAGGCTCATACTATCACTGTCTGAACCTCTAGCCACTTGTTCCTTTCATCTTCTATCCCTAAAAGTCTCCATGTTAGTTGCCCTTACATCAGCTAGAAGAGTGGGAGAGTTGGCAGTAGTACATATACCCCCCTACATGACTTTCTGTAATGATAAAGTGACTCTTAGATTCCCCACCACCACCTTAGACCCAAAGTTGTCTCACAATTCCACATCACAAGACATCACTCGTCCAGTATTTTTTCAGAGATTCTATTTCAATAAAGGGGAAGTGGCACATCAAACACTAGACGTGAAAAGAGCCATCTCGTTTTACATAGAACTAAATCTCTAGGAAAAACTTTATCAGCTTTATCAGCTCTGGTGGTCTGTACATAGGTTCTAAGGTCACCTCTTAAACTATTTCATCTTGGTTGGTAGAATGCATTTCATTATGTTACTGACTATCAGGCAAAGAACCCCCTACTGACCTTAAGGGCTATTCCAGTAGGGCCATGGCAGCCTGAGCAGCTTGGTTCAGGAGAATTCCACTGCTTTACAGTCTCCCAATGGTGTGAGTGCATGGAGCCCCACTTGAAGAAGAAACTAAGGTCACCTACCTGTAACCTTGACTCTTCAAGATGGATTCCATCACTAGCACCACCCATCCTCCTCCCCCTCAACATCAGAGCCCTAGTTAAAGAGCGAGACTCTCTAGTGTGGAGGTTGGAAGGAAGAGAGGTGATTCATGCTCTGCTCCTCCTATTTATTGCCTTCCTATGAATCTGCCAACGGGACTTCCGATTTATAGCCTCTCTATGAGCCTGCCAAGGGTCATGGAGTGTGACAAGAGAACTGCTTAGATAAGCTTCCTGTGCTGATCTGTGCAGGCGCACCTCCTCCAACAGTGAGAGTGATGGAATTCATCTCAAAGAACCAAGGTTACAAGAAAGGAACCATAGTTTTATTAGTTTGGAAAATATGGGTGGTCTTATTTAGTTTGGTTTTGTGGTTTCCCTGAGTGAGTGCATGTGTGTGTATCTTTAATAACGTTTGTTCCCATTGGCTACTTTCAGCCAAATTTAGTCAAGGAAAAGAATGCCTGAAGGTAAGTAGGACCTCAAATACATATGTCTGGAGGGGAGAGATGGATTCTTTTGTAAGACTCTAGTCTTCATAAGTTTGGGTGCTTGTTGTTTGAAACTGCTTGGTTTTTTTAAACAAAAATGGAAGGAAAGTTGATATGTTTGCATGGGACTTCTGAGATCACTTCCCTTGGATACAAAAATAACAGTAACTACATATTAAACACCCTGAAATCTGGTGGCAAGATGGAACACATAACACATTAAGCAGTATGACATCCTACGGGCTTCTACATGATGGGCATTCATTTTCCGACATTTTAGTCTTGTTGCAAGGACTGTAAAAATAGCAAACAAAAATAGGCTACAGATTTTGGCGTTTTGAGTATTTCAATTTAATTTATTGGTGGCGTGACCAGCAGGCCATTGCCAAAAGAAATATATAAAGATAAAACAATCTGGAAGCAATATAAGAATTACTAAAATACAAGCAAAATTTAAAACCTTATATAAAAGGAAATATAAACACAAGAATATACCAAGGATTTCCAAAATACAAATAGCCTGGTTGTGAAATGCCCTACATCCATCAAGCCCTAAACTTAAGAAACTGTTCTCTCTTAATAAATGCCTGAACCAAATATTTGGATACAGCATACGTATCTTCCTCTGGGAGGGCGTCAGAGAAATATTATAAAGAGTTCAGAAATTGCTCTCCCCGGGTACCTTAACAAATGAGGCATTAGATATTGAGTCCTAGCATCCTGATAGAGTTGACATTCAAAAAGAATATGTCCAGTCATTGCGGCTTCTAGAAGATCAACAGGGCATAGCTTCTGGGCCAAAGAGATGGCCAGATGGCGCCCTCCCCGGATCATTGTGGGAAGGGCATTCAGTCGAGCTAAAAGAAAAAGTGTAGCTTGCAAGGGAGCAAGATGAGCTTGCCAATATGCGGCCATTTTCCCAGGAATGGGAGCCAAAACAGGAAAAGGACCCAATGAAGGGGTTACAGCAATCTTAGCTACATCAATTTGCTGAGTAATATCATGCTAGAGGATATTTCAGCCTTAGCAGGCTTGAGGCCCTTCGACAAGCAATAGGGTAGTGAAAAGCCCAATTTGAGAAGCAGTCGATCCATATTCTGCGCCCACACAGATTTAAAAGAATCATGTCTAAGATAACCAAAAAGCCCAGTAGAATCCGGGCTATTGACTCTTAACGAAAGATGGAGGGCATAACACAATGCTGTATTATTCCAACTTGCTTGATCTAATTCTAATTGAATTGCTGCAGAGGGGATACCAGTAGGTAACTGAAAAATTCTTCTAAGAAACTGCATTTGTATTATATCCAAAATGAAAGAACGAATAGTTGCCCAAATTGCTGCCCCATACAGCAATTGGGATCTGATCTTTGCGTTAAAAACCTTAATTGCCATTGTAACCCTACTAGGGCCCTTCTTATAAAAATATCTCAAGATAGCTCCTTTGGTGGCCAAGGCCTGATTAGAAGCTATCTTGAATTGGGTATTCCAGGACCCTGAATTTTGAAAAGTGATCCCCAAATATTTATATTGCCTTACCTGCTGGATATAATAAAACTCCAAAGACCACTTATACATTCTCCTCTCCCTACCGAAAACCATCACTTGAGACTTATCATGATTGTTTTGAGTATTATTTTGTTATTGGCACAGAGTAAGTGTGCTACTTCAGATCATTCTGACATCTGAAAACTTAAGCAGCTAAAAGTGAAGCAATAAAGAAAAAGAATAATAACTTTTAAGAAACTCTTAAACAAAGGGTGAAGTGCCAGAAGACTTGAGATGGTCGTCCGTACCTTCAAAAAAGGGGGGAATGGTGGGTCTGGGAAACTATAGACTGGTCATCCTGACATTGATACCTGGAAAAATACTAGACCAGATTATAAAGCAGTCAGTCTGTAATCATCTAGGAAACAATGCAGTGATTACTAGACTCTAGCATGGATTTGTCAAGAATTAGTCATGCCAGACTAATCTTATCTCCTTTTTTGATCGAGTTGCTAGTTTAGTGGATCATGGGAATGCTGTGGATGTAATATACCTTGATTTCAGCAAATCATATGACAGAGTCCCCCATGATATCCTTGCTGACAAGTTGGTAAAATGTGGGCTAGACGATAATACCATTAGGTGGATTTACAACTAGTTAAAGAACCATACTCAAAAAAAGTATGTTAGGTAGCATTCAGACATTCAGTTTGTGTGTGAATTTTACAAAATTTGAATGTATCTTGCATGTCTGAAGTCCCTAATTCGAAATATTGTCGTCCATATCGCACCCAAGTAATCAGCAGTTCAAAGCTAGTTAAACCTATCTTTATGCTGTCCGATTGAAACAAATCTGCTCTTTACAGCAGTGTGAAAGCGCCATTGTATTCGGTATTAACTGGTGCGAACTTGTCCTGCATGTGAAGGCAACTGTGCTTTCAAGTGGGCTGTTTTACTCCTGCCCCTATGGGGATGCAGCAGCACAGTGGGGACACCAATTGATCGGACTGGGAGATAATGCTGTTTGTTTAGAAACAAAGCCTCCCCATGTGCGTGATGGGGATGGGGTCTGGAGCCAGGGAGGGGAGGTAGAGGAACCTATTGGGGGAGAAGCTGGCTGAAGCCTGCTGCCCAGCCATGCTGTAATTTCCTATAATTGAACCACACTGAACAGGCAGGTAAGTGCGTGCTCCAAGAAGATCTGAATGCATTATTTCGCTGTTGGGAACAATGGTATGGCACTCATGTGAATGCAACTGGCATTGTTAACAGCGAACTAGAGGAAAACGAATTTTTAAAATCCAAATAATTGCTGCATGTGTAAATGAGCCCTTAGTCTATAAATAAATAATAAATCTTTATTTGCCGTGACATTTAGTCATTGGCAATACATCTCTATATACAATAATACAGTTACATACAACCAACACAATAAAAATAATTACAATTTATACAATAGTATAAACAACAATTCCCATTGCCCTTCCCTAGCTAGCCTTACTTTAAGGAAAGTGTCAGAACAAACTGTCCTAAATTATAAAGAAACAAATCCCAGCTCTTAACTCTCCTCTATTATCTCCTAGTTCTTAAGCACATAACTTGGTTACCAAATATTGCTACTATCAGCGTTAAATCCGATGTCCTATAATCCAGACAGAAACTATATCTGTCAAGATAGGGGAAAGTAGCCTGGGCTTCCCCAAGAACTAGAAGGAATTTGCCCCTAAGTTCTCCATATTTGGGGCACACAAACAGAATATGGTTATTAGAGTCTAATTCTTGCAAAAAGCAGGACTGACATCTTCTTTCCTGCCAAGGCACACCCAGGTATTGACCCTCCAAAACCACTGACGGGAATACACCAAATCGGAGGCGAGCAAAAGCCCGTCTCAGTGGAAAACTGGGCCAGGCTATTAAGTAATTTGTATCCAAAAGAGGTCCAGTAGGGGGTTTATAAAGGGGATTAACCCTCTGACACTGGAGCATATCTGCATCTACCTGGAGCTGCTGATCTGCCAGTCTCTGCTTTACCAGTATCATGGCTTGTTTTATCCCTAATGCAACCAGATAGTCAGGAAAGAATCCCAATTTCCCCAAGATGGTTCCCACTCATTTCTGCCAAGAAGGCAGCATCCCTTCTGCTTGGGCTCTGTTCAACAGAGAATTATCTCTCGGAGGAAGAGTTTCGCTCTTTAGTCAAAACTTTATAAGGGCCTGGAGTGCAAAAATCCTAATAGGGAGACATCCAGTCTCTAACCGAACGAAAATCTGTGGAGTTCCACGCGGGACTCCCAGAATAGCCCTCAGAAAACCATTTTGAAGTGATTCCAACTGGTCCAGGTATTCCAGACCCCATACAGAAAAAGCATATAGGAGTTGGCCAATCACCTTTGCACGGAACAGCCGGAGTGCTGGTAACAACAGTTTTCCCCCTTTCCCAAAATAGAACCCTCGGATGGCACACGCCGACTGCTTGGCTCGAATCTTGGCCTGAGACCACTGGACCTTCCAGGTAGGAACACTAGAGAAGGTAACTCCAAGGTACTTAAAACTAGGGACCTGGGCAATCTGATGGTCATTTATCTGCCACTTATGGGACGTTTTGAACTGCCCACGGCTAACAATCAGTACCTTGGTCTTCTCATAGTTGATGGTGAGGCCTTCTCTGAAGCAGTAGTCTCTGACCCGATGCATTGCATGACGCAGACCCACCAGAGATCGTGAAATAAGAACCGTGTCGTCTGCGTATAATAATGATGCTATCTGCCTACCACCAATACGAGGAGAATGGGAGGCTATCTCAGCTAAATAGGCAGGGAGATCATTCAGAAAAATATTGAACAGGGCGGGAGCCAAAAGGCATCCCTGCCTTACTCCCTTACCTACCTTCACCTTTTGAGACAGCACACCCTCCCTGGAACACCTAACTTGTAGGGTGTTGTTTTCATGAAGCTTCATCAGCAGAAAAAGCAGTCTCGGTTCCATCTTAAGGGCCTTCAACTTTACCCACAGCCGATTCCTACTGATCGAGTCAAAAGCCATCCTCAGGTCAATAAAACATAAATATGCCTTCAGGCCCTGACTCAGAGTCTTTTCTATCAGATGGGCAAGGACCATCACATGATCCACTGTAGTACGGATTTTTTGAAACCCTGCCTGCTCCGATCTAATTATTTGATTGTCATCCAACCAGCTTTGTAACCGCAGCAGCAGCAGCCTTGAATAAAGTTTCCCCACAATACTAAGGAGACTTATTGGACGATAGTTCTCAGGGGCCCCTTGATCTCCTTTTTTATATATGGGAGCTATGATACTATTGGCCCAGGATTTGGGGATCTGACCGGTGGCATTTATTAAAGTAAAGACTGGTGCTAGCAGCTTAGCCCACCAATCCGGGGCTTCTTTTATGAGTTCTGGCGTTACCCTGGGACCTTCCCGCTTTTAAGGTGTAAGATCAATTCCCTGACTTCGTCTACTTGAACCGACGGCCAATGTGGGAATGTATCGGGTTCCTCGATCGTAAGATGGGATAGTTCTGAGAAGACACCCTCATAAAACTTTTCCTACACCCCTGATGGAATTTCCACAGAGCCCTTAGACTCACCTCCCAGTCTTATCTGTCTAATAAGACCCCCAAACTGTTTGGAGTCACCACTTCCTGCTGCCTTTTGTAACCGGGCCCATTGCTGCTTCTGGTACAGAAGCCGCTTCGCAGAGATCAAATGGTGATATTGAGAATGGGTTTCCATCAAGGCTCTCCTAGCGGTTTCTGACAGATGTTTCTTCAGGCGCTTTGCTTTTTTCCTCAAGACTCACCGTTGGAAATAGCATGTGCCGTCAAACCATCCCGGGGTTCTCATGGGGTAGGTCTGGGCTGGCCCTCCGTTGGAAAGAAGTGGGTTAAGCCGGACTAATACTAACTCGAAACCTTCCAGTGCGTCCAGAACTAATCTGGTGGTACATATGTTCCATGTCAGGTTCGGAAATTTGAGCCAAAAATAACTGGGCGAGGCGATCGGACCAACGATCCTCCTGTATTCAAGAGCTATATCCAGAAGGGGGCACAGCTCCACCTCCTGGAGGGGAGGATACATTTTTTGGATTCCACCACAAATTAATAATAAAATGAAATGGGTTGTCTCAGTACTAGGATGTATTTCCAATCTCTGGGTCCTTGGCAGGAAGGAAGATGAGACCAGAAAAGAGTCTATGGTACTAGAGCCTCATTGTGAGTGGAAGGTGTAATGACCTTCCCTATCCCCTTCTAGCCTGCCATTCAACACTACTAACCCTAATTCATCTGCTAACAGTTTCAAGGCCCCAGCATTTACATTTACCGTTTTATCTTGAGCCTTCCGTAAGGGAGCCAAGGGGGGACACAAGATGTTCCCCCCATTAATGAGGCCCTGCCATTCACCCACTCTGGCATTAAAATCTCCTCCCAGAACCAAGGCGGTCCTGGGGGAACATCAACCTAGCCGTTTGAATCTCATAGGTGATTACTCCCCACATCTCTTTGCAAAAGAAACTTGATGAAGAAGGAGGGATATAAACGTTCCCTATCAATAAATCCTCTTCCAAGGAAAACATACAATAATAAAGAGCAAAATAGGATTTATAGCTATTTATTAACTTAAAAGAAACCACATTAGAGGAGTTAGAAGACATAAAGGCCAGGCCACCACTCAGTCTCCCCATGTCCCTGGAGGAGGTTGCCTTTACTGAGTGAACTCTGATGCCTTCAACTTGAATATCATCACGGGCCCAGGTTTCCTGTAGCAGGCATACATCGCAGGTCTTAAAAAGGTGAAAAAGTTCTGCATCCTGCTGGCGGGTCCACCAGCCCAAAATGTTTCAGGAGGCAATTTTGAAGGCAGAGTTAGATGGTTGTCATAAAGGGGCCTCCGCTTGGCAAGGTGAGACAGTCTGGCCTGTCACATCAACTAGATTCCGGACTCTAGCCACAGAATCTATATTAATAGCTGGAATTGACAATAAATTGGAAGGACCCTCTGCAGATGGCAAATTCTCCAACAATGTTGGTGATGGAGTTAATTGAGCGGAGCTCTCTGACCTACTCATAATTCTCCCCATTAGCTGGGGATCAGCTCTCAAAGGTAGGTCCTGTACCCTATCCCTAAGACTGACTTCCAGGTCCGGAGAGACCCCCAGTACCTTAATAGTTGGACCATAGGGTAGTCGAGTGGGGACTTCATCTTCTCCATTCACAGGAACATTGTCAAAAGTCATCCTCCGTAGTAAGGGAGTCAATTGGTTATATGCCAATTTTTGAGGGCTACCCACTTGGGTTGAGAAAATAGATCTTTTGGATTGAGTAGGAAAAACACTAGCCTCAGTGGGTAAAGTGCCCGATTTTAATTTGACCAACTGAAAACACAGAGAGTCCAGTTTCGTCAGCATACTAAACTCCATACGACCAAGGTCACCCTTCGGTGGGGGAACGCCGTGGTTCCTAGGGAACTGATTGGACCTTTGAGATTACTGGACAGCTGCCTGGAGTTCAGCCACATTAGTTTCCATACCAGCCCCTCCACCCATGGATAGTGAGTCCACAATTGATCTCCTTGTTTCAAGCCGGAAGTGTTGAACTGAGAGATCACCCACTGGGGAAGCCCGATTTACTTCCTGCTCAGGTACTTCCAAATTTATCAAGTTGGGAGGACCCATACTTGGGTGGGAGAACTTTTTTGGGGAGGCCTGAAGCATTTTCCCACCCAGCTGAAAAATTTTACCTGAGTTAGATTTAAACACTTTTGAAATAAATACTGGTCTCTCCTCCAGGGAGTGTCTCGCATCCCAAATGGCTGCCATAATCTCCAATGAAGAAAACATAATGTTCACCAGCTGTCTATCCCAGGACATCAACAGCTGATCCATAGACTTGATATCGTGTCTAGTGATAGGGAGGTGCCTCATAACTGGAAAATTTAACAGCAATCTGTCTAAAACAGTATTCCACAGGGGGTGGGGGGACGACTGCCATATAATGGCAGAATAGTAAAGATTAAATTTAAAGACAGGGGACTATAAGAAACAACTTGCTCAGACAGAGATGAGGGGAAAAAATCGTGTGGGGGGCTCGGTCTCTTTTTTGACCCTAACTGCAAGGCATTAGAGGGATCACCTGAGGTTGGAACCTCAAGGAAAGTTGCCAAATTCCCAGGGGGCATCACCCTTTGCCCAAAATGCAGATATTGTCCCACACCCACCGCATTAGGCTGTGGGGGTTTGTTCTCCAAATAGTCCCTACCAGAAAGGACCATCAGATCCAGTTTTTCATGAATTTGCTGCACCTGGGAATACATAAATCGAATAGATTACGCAGTTATCCTCACATGTGTGGAGAGGAACTCGGTCAAAAGGTCATTTCCCTGCAAAACACTAGTGCTGGGAGGCTGTTGAGGTAACAAAAGGCTTCCCTTCCGAAGACTAGTAGGGGTTGAATGCCGTGAAGAGTGGATAGGCTTGCCATATGAAGCATGAGCAATTTGTCGGCAAAAGGAAGCCTCCGTGGTGGAATCAGAAGATACTGGGATGTGAGCAGCATCCTGGAAAGGCCCGGCGGACTTGGAGGAAAAGAAGGACTCCAACCTTCATTGTTTCTGTTGCTTGTATGCTGGGGGAGAGGCAGCTGAGGGCTCCGGACGTAACCTCTTGCTAGTAGCCATATTGTGATAGTTAGTAAAATTTCACGGGTAAAAGCACGACAGTTGCTCCTGGCGCTCCGGCCCACGCCTAAGGCTGCGCGCACAAGGGTCTGCCGAGCTGGTCTGTTTAAGCCCCGGCGCTGTTGCTAGCTCCGCCCTCGCCCTGGTTTTGAGCCGTGCAGCTGTAATTGACAAGAGGTAGCTGGCGTCCCCGCTCTCCGCACCCCTTAGTCTTTAAAGTGCCACTGGACTTTTAGTAACAAGAACAAACATGGCTACATTACTAGTATACTCAAAAAGTGCTCATCAATGGCTCCTCATCAATCTCTGGAGGGAGGTGTTGAGTGGGGTGCTGCAGGGCTCTGTCCTGGGCCTGGTACTGTTCAACATCTTTATTAATTACTTGGATGAGGGAGTAGAGGGAATGTTTATTAAATTTGCAGATGACACAAAACTGGGAGGGATAGCTAACACCTTAGAAGACAGAAATAAAATTCAAAATGATCTTGATAAGTTAGAAAACTGGTCTGAAACTAACAAAATGAAGTTCAGCAGAGATAAATGTGAAGTTCTGCATTTAGGTAAGAAAAATCAAATGTACAAATACAGGATGAGGGATACCTGGCGTGGCAGCAATACATGTGAAAAGGATCTGGGGACTGTAGTTGTTCACAAACTGAACATGATACAACAGTGTGATGCAGCCACAAAAAGGCGAATGTAATTTTAGGGTGCATTAACAGAAGCATCGTTTCCAAATCATGAGAAGTAATAGTTCCACTCTATTCTGTGGTGGTCAGAGCTCATCTGGAGTATTGTGTTCAGTTCTGGGCACCACACTTTAAGGATGACATTGACAAATTGTAACGGGTTCAGAGGAGGCCGACAAAGATTTTCAGGGGTCTGGAAACCAAGTCCTTTGAGAAAAGGTTGAAGGAGGTGTTTATATTTATTTACCCTAGAAAAGAGAAGACTAAGGAGAGACATGATAGTGGTTTTCCACTACCTGAAGGGCTGTAACAGAGAGGATAAAGACTATAAAACAAATTACAAGAAATCAGATTTCGATTAAACATTAGGAAGAACTTCCTAATGGTAAGAGCTGTTCAACAGTGGAACAAATTGCCTAGGGCGTTGATGAGCTCACCTTCATGGGTAGTTTTCAAACAGAGGCTGGACAGCATCTGTCAGGGATGCTGTAGCTGCGGATTCCCTGCATTGAGCAGGGTGTTGGACTAAATGACCTCTGAGGACACTTCCAATTCTGATTCTATGAACTCCACTTTTACAAAATTGAAGGAATACACAGTAAAAGCTGCATGAAATTGGTTGAGACACCAATAACTTTTAGCAGTATTTCTCAGAATGATGTTCCTGGAATAGCTAGATTAACAACATCAATTGCATCAATGGTGATTCAGACCTAAGAAATATACATAAAAAGACTCACTGAAGATGAAAAAATAGAGAAGGGAAGTTGACTTGTTTTGCTTGTAATCTTAAAATTCGACTCTTGTGCTTAGATGCCACATCTGAGGGACTAAAATATCAGACACTACTGCTTTTCAGTATGTTATCAACTCTCCTGTCACATTTCATTTTGGACAAAAGGGGGTACAAGTGTAACACTTGTAAATTTGGTTAACGAAACCTTTGCAGTGGCATACCTTAACCGTTTGTGTTCAACACTATTCACACAGGCAAGGAGAAAAATTGGTATACGAACCAGCCACTGCGTTGCTGTTTGTAACTAATATCTAGTATTGAATACAAATTGCCACAAGAATATTTATTTATTTATTTAATCAAATTTTTATGCTGCCCCCTCCGCATCTCGGGCCGGCTCACAACAACATAAAAAATACAAAGTATAAAAACAAGATATAAACATTATAATAACAATATAAGAACATTAAAATAACCCAAGCAAAGCAATTCAAAATCCCAACCCAATCCTCCACCCGTCTCCCTCACCAAAGGCCTGGTGGAACAGCCAGGTCTTACACTGTCTACGGAAAAAGGGGAGGTCTAAGGACAGGTGGACCTCCAGAGGGAGGGAGTTCTACAGCCGTGATGCGGCCACTAGAATGCACTCCTCATAGTTGACACCCGGGGGACCTCAAGGAGGGTGCCTCCAGCCGACTGCAAAGACCAGTCCAGGACGCGGAGGGTGAGACGGTCTTGCAGAAAAGTGGGGCCCAGGCCATTTAGGGCATTAAAGGTCAAAACCAACACCTTGAATTGGGCCTGGTAGACTATTGGCAGCCAGTGCAGAGAACAGAGCACTGGTGTAATGTGCTCGTGGTGACTCGTCCCCCTAAGGAGAGATGAGCTGCCACATTCTGCCCTAGCTGCAGTCTCTGGACCATCACAAGGGTAGCCCCATGTAGAGCCCATTACAGTAATCCAATCTTGAGGTAATAAAAGCATGGATGATAGTGGCCAGGTCAGTGTCCAAGACATTCGGTTTAAGCCATTGCACCAGATGTAATTGGCAAAATGCGCCCTTCGCCACAGTCACCACCTGGACATCCAGATGGAGCGGTGGGTCTAGGAACACCCCCAGACTATGGTCCTGAGACACCAGGGGGGACAGACCCCATCAGTGATGGGAGCCATCACTCCCCTGGCTTTTTCCATGACCATCACCTCCGTCTTGTCAGGATTCAACCTCAGGCAACTCCCTCATCCAGTCCCCCACAGCTGACAAACACCGGATAAGCTCTGAGACTGCTGGGCCTGGGTCAGATAAAAAAGAGAGGTACAACTGGGTGTCATCAGAATATTGATGATATCTTACGCCGAACCCTCTGACGCCCTCCCCCAAAGGCCACATATACACATTGAATAAGATGGATAATCTTACACTGCTTTTAAACGAGGGCGCGCTGAAGCGCCTCCCAAACGTCGCATTAAAGCAAAGCCGCCGGAAGTGATGTTTTCCCGTTGCCGGCGGCGGCTGGAGACACGGAGCTTTGCAGCCGCGTGTTCTTAAGAGTTCAGTTATCTGGCTTAAGAACGCGCCGCTCCAAAGCCCCGTGTCTCCAGCCGCCGCCGGCAACGGGGAGAAGGTCACTTCCGGCGGCTTTGCTTTAATGCGGCGTTGAGGAGGCGTTTCAGCGCTCCTCGTTTAAAAGCAGCCTTATCTTACAGGGGATAAGATGGAACCTTGTGGGACTCCACGTGAGGTCCTGGGGAGAAGATGAAAAATCACCCAGCACTACACGTTGAGTTCTCCCGGCCAAGAAAGAGTGGCAACATTCGAGAATGGTACCTCCCATTCTGGCTTGGTCCCACAACAATCTACAATTTATTAAGTCCCAATATTGGACTTAATAAATTGTATGGTGCTGACATGTCATGTCATGTGTGGTTAAGCTTTTTAAGTAGGACTCCTCTCTTTCTGTTGTAGATGCTAGCAGATATACTGCAGAATGGAATGATCCAGGAGTCATTATTTTCATCACCTTTATACATTAAGAAAATATAGGCTTTTGTAAGTATAATGAAGACATCCTTTATATGCCTGTTAAAATACCTAAACCAATATGATGATTCTTGCATTCAAGCAAAATCTGATCGTCCCACATTTCATAAATATTTGCCAGGTAGGCTTAAATCTTTAACAATATAAGGAGAAAAAAATACATTGTTGTGCATCACTTTTTCAGTTCCTCTAGTGGAGACATTCAGGAACAGGCACCATGAAAACATGGCTTAATAAGAAAGCAAAGGAGCAAGAATTCTGTCAATCAAAGTGTCTATATTACCTCAGTCTACTCCTTCTGCTGAACAAGATGCAGATCATCAGTACTCTTACTCACCTATGCATCTTTTAAACTCAGCTTTTTCCCTTCCTTGTACATCCACATTTAAAGAAAAGATAGAAGAAAAATAGCAGAAACCCAGCAGGGAAAGGATAAGATTCTGCCCTCTTTCTTGTTTTGGTGAAGTCACCTTCACGGACAAATTGAATCATATGTGGGCATAGTCTTCTGTATTTGACTCTATTTTTGACTTCTTAATTCTGCCATCTTTTGCCTGTAAAACTCTATTTATCCCTTTGAGGAAATTAATTTCTTCCCTTTCTGTATAGACAATGTTGGTCTTATGAGCCCACCTTTTTCACCTTCACGGTTAGTCTTTCATTCCACCTCCTGCGTCTTCCGTCATTACTGCATAGGTTCTGTTGAAGAGTCCACCTTGAACCTGCCTTTCAGTTCTGAGAGACAAAGTGGTTCAAATGATATCTTTTATTGGACCAATGTCTCTGGAGGTTTCTCTAGAACTATGTTTTTCTCTACCCTAGACTTAGAAAAGCACTTCAGCTGGATTTGACTGCATTCCAAATACGTCCAAAATGCCTGAATTCTAGAAAGCTTTAGAAGTGGCATGAAAATACCTCTGGGGTACACAGCAAATATAAGGAGTAAATGCCCTCCGTGTCTTTTGTTAGTGGGATGAGAGAGAAGGGACGAACAAGAATGGAAAACTATGCACCGTTAGTTTCTTTTGTCATAGTCTTAACTTCTATTCTGTGTTTGTCTGTCTCTGAGGGAGGGGTTCCATTGTGTAGTCTAGCCTCCATTTCATTTTATCTCTCTCTTCATCCTAACATTCTTTGTATTCGAATCTGAGAATGAAATGGCATGGAATTTTATCATACCTGAGCCCTAGTTACAGATTTTTAGCCATGTTCTTCCTGGTAGGTGGAGCCATCATACTGTCTGTCCTTGAATATCTGTGTTAGTACGGTAGGAGTAGAAAGGACTATGACAAAAGCAATTACTGGTGGTGAGTAATAATTTCCCCTTCCATCCATCAAACACAAGTGTCAAATGCTTTAGTGGTCACTAGCTCACTCAGTGCTGAGAAAGCATTTCACAGAGGCCAGTGGCCTTCTCCTTCATTTTATAAAAGTTTGGCTTCATTGACAACTTTATTGGATAAGTCCAGGCATCAGTTATGGCAGTCATATTGAATCCTCTTCCTTCCCTCTTTGGAGAGGATTGGGATATGTCTTCCCTCTCTGTCTCACATTTATACCCTTCTTTAAAAATCATGGTTATGTTTGCCAGGGATATGTGTTACAGGCAGTTGATTAAATGAGCAGGTGAAAACCCTCAGTAGTCATGTGTATGTCTTTCATCTCTCTTTAAGGGATCTGAAGTTATCCATGAAGAGTGCTCCATGCTCTAGATGATTCTGCTATTACTCCAGGACATTGGAAATCGCTTAATATTAGAATAAGTCTGCATGCCAGCATTTTTCTTTTTAAAGCCTTTACTGAGAGAACTTACCTAGGCATAAAAATAAATATTAGTGGGAAATCATTAAACTAAAGTTCATTAAACTAAATACTTAGAGCAGCTCAAAGTGCACACCTCAAGACCTTGATGAATGATCTCAATTCTCTCTCTCTCTCATTGGCAAAATTAAAATAATAAAAATGAATACCTACAATTAGACTCATGCATACCTTTAATGTGCTTTGACTCGAACTGCCTGCTAAAGCATTTATCTTCTTCAGTGAAATGTTCTTAAACTTTGTGAGACTCACAAGAAAAACCTTAGAAAATCATTGGAGTTTTGAAATAGACCTAAGGGCATGGACTATCCTAGTGTATTTTATTATTATTTTGGCAACTCATACCTGAGCTGTAGCCTACTTGATTCTTCTAACCCAATAAAAATATCATGCTGGCTCAGCATTGATAGAAACCTGGCTTCCTTTTTTCCCAACTCCTTTCATCTATTATTTTTGGTTAAAGGCTCACAAAGCCTCTAAGAAGTAAGCCTTTAATTAATACCACATGGAGTGTGATATTTTCTCCCAGTAACAACTTGCTGAAACCTTGTATGACTTTCTGTTTTAACTCAACTATAGGGGAGGTTTCAATGTAAAATTAACAAGAAACTCATGTATAATTGAGCATCGCAGGAAACAGGGATGTGTTCAGGTAAGCTCCAGTACTTTCTGATTGCCAATTACTAATCCCTTTAACATCAGTCAATAAAACGATGTTAATTTCAATATTTTTCAGCTTAGAACAGAAGTTGCCATTAACAAATATACAAATGTCCTTTCTTATGGAGAATATAAATATTTTGGCTTAATAAATTAGTAGGAGTCTACTTTAAATTAGATGATTTCTTTGCAGCTTAAATATCAGTTATAAACGACAATGAAAAGTGGGATTAAAAGATTTTTTTCAGAGACTTGAGTACAAGTTTACATAATGTCCAAGGTCTCCTGTTTCAGGTTATTATCTGCTCTCTTTGAAGTAAGATGTAAGTAGCCATTATTCACAAAGTTTGAGAGTTGCGTGAGTTCAATTCACATTTCAAATTCATTCATATTTACAATTAAAATAACTTGAAACCATTGCCATCTCTGTCATCTTGTTCTGCATGAAGATGGGTGAGAAGTTTCTAACCCCATCAGGAGAAGACGACTTTTGGCCCATAATAATTTTACAGAAAGCCATATTCCAAGTGGGATATATGTTACATAAATAGCCATTTATGACCACACCTGATGAGACAAACTTTTGTGGATACAATTTGGCAGCACCCTTTATTTAATACAAATATCCAGTCAACATTTATTTATTTATTTATTTAGTAAACTTTTACCCTGCCCTTCCTGCCAAAGCAGCTCGAGGCAGCTTACAATATAGGGGACGTAAAAGTAATCAACCCCTCCCCAACCTAACCCCCGCAAAACCCCATCCTTCACCCATCTCACTCACCGAAAGCCTGGCGGAACAGTGCAATGAACAAAGAACCAATGAACAAAGAACAGTACATTGAACAAAGAACAGTGCAAACAAACAAAGGCGAGCATCTAATAAACTTCCCTGGGGGTAAATGTAACAAAACCCCTCCCGCAGCCCAGGACATAATCAGAGCCTGGTCTGCAGACCATTCCCTGAAACCAGCCCAACAATTGGATAGCCTGCTGGATGATCTCCTGCCCATCTTAAGCAGGGTGGGAAGGCGATCCATATGCCCTGCCCCAATCAGGCTGTCCAGCCCAAATAGGAACATCTCACACTTGACCCTCTTCAGGTGTAGTACCTTGGAACTGTCCCAGCCCTCTGGGTCACACACAATACATCGCAATGGGATGAAGTTCTAGTGTCCCAGACTGCTGCACTGTTTCCACCACCACATTGGGCAGTGGTTCAAACAACTGACCCACCACCCGCCAAGGACTGGACACCCAGTAGTGATGCCAAATCATCCCTTAATTCCTGCACGTATATTTCATTCCCCAAACTAGAGAGGTGAACCCCATCCGTCCAAAATAACTCTGGCCTTTTGCACACTATACAAGTATGCTGCACTATGGCTCCCCCCATAGCTAATACCCAGGATCCATTGGCCCTATTGACCTTACCCCTTACTCCGTCCACTCAAACAGAGGACATAAGAACATAAGTAGTGCCATACTGCGTCAGACCAATGGTCCATCAAGCCCAGCATCCTATCCTTCAACAGTGGCCAATCTCGATCGCATAGGAGAAGAACCAACAGTCACAATGGGCAATTCATTCCCTGTTTTTCACTCCCAGCTCCCAACAGTAAGAGGTTCTTCCCTGAGCTACTTGGTTAATAGCCATTAATGGACCTGCTTGCTCTCCAAGAACTTATCCTGTCCTTTTTTAAACTCAACTATACTACTGACCCTGGCAACGTTCTCTGGCAGCAAATTCCATAGGTTAATTATGCGTTGAATGAAAAAGTACTTCCTTTTATTTGTTTTAAATCTGCTGGCAGCTAGTTTCCTGGAGTGTCCCCTAGTTCTAGTACTATTTGAGAGGGTAAATAACCATTTCCTATCTAGTCGTTCCATACCACTCAAGTTTTTATAAACCTCTGTCATGTCCCCTCTCAGTCTTCTCTTCTCTAAGCTGAAGAGACCCAGCTTGTCAAGCCTCTCTTTGTATGGAGGCCGTTCCATACCCTTTATCATTCTTGTTGCCCTTCTCTGTACCTTTTCTAGTTCAGCTATGTCTTTTTTGAGATGTGGCATCTAGAACGGCACGCAATATTCGAGGTGCGGTCGCACCATCGATTTGTATAGAGGCGTTATGACATCCTCAGTTTTATTCTCTATCCCTTTGTGAATGACTCCTAACATTCTGTTTGCTTTTTTGACTGCTGCTGCATATTGGGCTGAGGATTTCAGTGTATTGTCCGCAATCACCTTTTCCTCAGTGGTAACTTCTAGCTTAGTACCCATCATTGTGTCCTCATAGTTTGGGTTATTTTTCCCTATGTGCATCACTTTGCAGTTGTCCACATTAAATCTCATCTGCTGTTTAGATGCCCAGGCACCCAATCTCATAAGATCCTGTTGCAGTTCTTCACAGTCTGCTCGTGTTTTAACTACCTTGAATAGCTTGGTGTAATCTGCACATTTTTATCACCTCACTCTTAACACCCTTTTCCAGATCATTAATGAATACATTAAATAGCACTGGTCCCAATACAGATCCCTGGGGCACACTACTTTTTACATCTCTCCATTGTGAAAACTGACCATTCAGTCCTACTCTTTGCTTCCTGTCCTTTAACCAGTTACCGATCCATAGTAAGACATTACCTCCTATCCCTTGACTTCCTAATTTCCTCAAGGGTCTTTTATATGGGACCTTATCAAATGTTTTCTGGAAATCCAGGTACACTATATCTACCGGGTCTCCCTTGTCCACATGCTTATTTACACCCTCAAACTGAGGGTGAGAGAGGATCAGGGTCTAAAGTCCGCCTGTAAAGGGCTGCTGTTGTTGAATGAAAGGTCCGTCGTGAATAAGGTCTCAGTGATCCTGGATTTGATCCTGGATGGGGCAGCGGACCTTGCATGTATCACAGAAACCTGGCTGGACGAGGGGGCAGGACCAGATTTAGCGGACCTCGTTCCAGCCGGGTATGCTGTTCAGCACCAGCTCCGCACGGGGGCCCGGGGGGAAGGGATAGAAATTATTTTTAGAGATGGGTGGCCAGTTAGGAGATATCCAGTTCAGGAGATTTCAGATATTGAAGCCCTCCACGTGGTGTTTATTTGGCTGGGGGCAAGCTTGGGGTGCTGCTGGTATACCGGGCCCCTTCCTGTCCGGCAGCATCCCTTGCCACTCTAGCAGAGCTGCCTCGGAGGTGGCGCTGAACTCCTCCAGGACCTTGGTCCTGGGGGACTTCAACGCCCATGCCGATGCCGGACTTGTAGGAGCGGAGCGTGATTTCATGGCCGCCATGGCAACCACGGACTTGTCCCAAGTGGTCAACTGCCTGACCCATGTGGGGGGTCATATTCTTGACCTGATCTTTTGTTCTGTACTTGAGGCGGGTGATCCGTTAGTGGGGGATGTGAGGGTCACGCCCTTATCATGGACGGATCATTATCTCCTACAGGCCAGCCTCTCAGCACACCTCCCCCAGAAGGGGAATGGACCAGTTAGATTGGTCCACCCTTGGAGGCTGATGGAACCGCAGCGGTTCCAGGAGGCTTTGAGGGAGTTAACCTTAGACCCGGACGGCCGCTCTGTAGATGAGCTTGTCCAGCATTGGAACATCTTGTTGGGGGGAGGCCATCGACAGGGTGGCTCCAAGACGTCTTCTACCTCCGTCTTGTCACCGCAGGGCCCCTTGGTTTACTATGGGGCTGCCGTGTATGAAACAGGTAGGTAGGAGACTAGAGCGACGCTGGCTTTGAACTCGCTCTGAATCTGACTGACTTCTCCATAGGACCCACTTGCAGTCCTATGTTGAGGCTGTGAGGACAGCAAAGAAGGAGTTCTTTGCTGCCCTCATAGCATCTGCGAAGTCGCGTCCAGTGGAGCTGTTCCGGGTGGTGCGGGGGCTGGTCAGTCCGGCCTCCCTCTGCCTGGACGGGGACTTGTCCCAGGCCTGCTGTGAGGAGTTTTCCACCTACTTTGCAGACAAGATCGCTCAGATTCAGAGTAACTTTGACACCGGATTGGAAGCAGTAAGCGAGGGGCACGAGGTTATGGAGGCACCGTCTGGTCGATCTTTCTGGGATGAGTTTCAGGAAGTGATGCCGGCTGATGCGGTGAATGTCCTGGGGTCTGTCAGAGCCACTAGTTGTGCCCATCCTGGTTGGTGAAAGCCTCCAGGGAGACCTTGGGGACGGTGCTGGCGAGGGTAGTGAACGCGTCCCTTCGGCAGGGGAGATTGTCACCCAGTCTCAAGGAGGCTGTGGTGCACCCCCTGCTGAAGAAGCCATCTTTGGATGTGGACGCACTCACCAGCTACCGACCCGTCTCTAATCTTCCCTTTTTAGGGAAGGTTATTGAATGGGCAGTGGCACTGCTGCTCCAGGCGCATTTGGACAGCATCGGTTTCCTTGACCCTTTTCAATCTGGGTTCCTCCCTGGCTAAGGTACTGAGACGGCGTTGGTGGCCGTGGTGGATGATCTCCGCCGGGAGATGGACGCAAGATGTTCGACTTTTGTGATCCTGCTAGAGCTCTCCGCCGCTTTTGATACCGTGGACCACAGGCTGCTGTTGAGATGGCTGCGAGACTTGGGAGGTCTGGACGGCACTGTCCTTGGATGGTTCCGCTCATTCCTCTCCCGTAGAAGCCAGCGGGGGTGCTGGCGGCTGAAACATCTAGCCCCCAGGCCTTGACCTGCGGCGTTCCGCAGGGTTCCATTCTGTCTCCACTGTTGTTCAATGTGTATATGCAGCCCCTGGGGGAGTTCGTGAGAGGGTTCGGAGTGCGATGTCACCAATATGCTGAGGATACTCAGCTGTACCTCTCGTTTTCAACTGACCCAGGTCCTACTGTCTCGTTACTCTCCCAATGTTTGGAGGCCGTGACGGATTGGATGCGGCAGAGCAGACTGAAACTCAATCCCGATAAGACGGAGGTGATGGTGGTGGGAAGGGCAGGGGAGGTGCTGGCCCCTCTGATGGGGGGGTTTGCCTGCCTGTTGCTCTTCAGGTTCGGAGTCTGGGGTGGTTTTGGATTCGGGCCTCCATCTGGATCGGCAGGTGGAGGCGGTGGCTAAAGCCGCCTTTCGCCAGCTGTATCTGGTACGGGGGCTTCAACCTTACCTCTCTGGGCCCTATCTGGCCACTCTCGTCCATGCCTTCATCACCTCGAGGCTAGACTACTGCAACGCGCTCCACGTGGGGCTTCCCTTGTTTCTGGTTCAGAGGCTGCAGCTAGTGCAGAATGCGGCAGCCCGTCTCCTGACAGGGACAGGGCGGCATGTGCACATTACATCGGTGCTCCGCGCTCTGCACTGGCTGCCTATAGTGTACCGAGCCAGATTCAAGGTGTTAGTATTGATTTACAAAGTCCTGCATGGTCTGGGCCCCTCATATCTCAGGGACCGCCTCGCCCTCCGCGCCTCACAGCGATCCCTTCAGTCCACCTGGGACGCCTTTCTGGAGGTCCCCCGTGTAAGACGAGGGGCCACAATGGAGAGGGCGTTCTTGGTGGCCAGGCCGTGGTTGTGGGACTCCCTCCCGGAGGAGGTTCGCCTGGGCCCGGGCCTGTTGGCTTTTCGACGTATTTGTAAGATGTGGCTGTTTGCCCAGGCCTTCGGAGGGGAGGGTGGGGGGGTGGGTTAATTTCTGTGGGGGGTGTTTTAAATTTGTTTTAATTTAGATGTTGTAGACTTTTTATGTTAAAAAATTGTTTTATACTACGTTGGAAGCCGCCCCGAGATGCCGTAGGCATGGGGGGCAGCATATAAATATAAGGAAATAAATAAATAAAATTAAAGGATTCCAACAGATTAGTGAGGCATGACTTACCTTTGCTAAATCCATGTTGACTCTTTCCCGTTAAGCCATGTTTATCAACATACCCAGTGATTCTGTTCTTAATTATAGTTTTCCCCCATTTTGCCCGGGACAGATGTCAAGCTTATAAGGGCAGCTGTCGTAGTAGCTGCCCTTATATGAAAGGAATGTGAACCAAATTGCCCTTTCGGAAACCCTAACCCAGCAATTCCTCTCTTAAACATCGCCATAAGCTGATAGTGAGTCAGCAGAGAACCATCTGCATGAACAAAAAGAGGTTCCGGGACTTCGGGATGAACCAAGAAGTGTACTCTCATGGGACCTTCAGGGCACAATTCAGGGTCTGCAGACATGGGGAACTTTAATATTTCTCCCCTTCCGCTTTGATTGGTCTTTGCATATCTCAGTGCAATCATCAAAACCCAACCATACCAAAAGGCATCCCTAATAGTCAGAGCATGACCTAAAGACCCTCATCTCGAGTTCACAACTAGCTCCTCCATTCTAAGTGCCCCCCCATGCCAACAAATAAACAGACCTAAACAGGAGGACCTTGATCCATTGTGAACAATTATGCCTCAGGGGAGACAATGTGGCCTCTAAAATGTGGGGGGTAACCGGGCGATGGGTATCTGGGGTAACATCCTGTTCCCGTGACCATCCCTCCAAAGTTCTGCGTACGTTAAACACATGGGTCAAACTGGCGCATAAGTTTACAATTAAAAAGAGATTTTAGCCAACCTGCTTGCTATAGTCCCAGTCGTCAAACCTCTGCTGTGAAGGATCACGATGTACTCCAAAACCAGCGCCACCAACACTGGGGATGCTAGGGAAACTGGCTGCCTCCCTGCTGAGTTCAAAAATTCCCTGAACCACGCCTGGTCGAAGGAGCTAGCGATCTGTTGATTGTCTTTGCGACCTTTCCTCTCCAAGGCTCCACAGCTCAACTGGCATCTGAATCGGAATCGCGTTGGCCTCTGGTATCAATTCCTGAAAGCAGTCTGTCTGGAAACAGGAAGGGGGATCAGCAACATTATTATTTACTCCTGGAATGTGTTGAGCCACAAAAAGTACATTAGCTGACACACATTCCAGTACCAAAGCCCTCATAAGTCTCATAACCCAGACGGAGGGCGAGGATTGGGAGTTAATAACATGAACAACTGCCATGTTGTCACACCAGAAACAAATCTTCCTATTTGCGAAGTCCCTAGTCCATAACTTAATTGCCACCACGGTAGAGAAGAAATCCAGGAATGTGAAATCCCTAGAGATCTTAGACCCCAACCACTCTGCTGGCCAGCGTTCTGCATACTAGTACCCTTTAAAATAAACCCTGAAGCCAATACCCCTGGCAGCATCTGAATGCACCTATAGTTCACTGCAGAGCCAATCATCTTCCCCCACAAAATGATACCCCATTATAATTCCCAAGAAAAACATTTGAGACTTCTAAATCCACTCTAATTTCTTTTGAAACCCTAATAAAATGAGGAGGAGCTCGGATTCCCACAGTTGGTGCATATAAGTGCTGTAAAAAATGCCTACCTGGAGCCATAACCCTGCATGTGAAATTCAGCAACCCTAACAGGGACTGTAAATCATGTCAAGTGATATTCTTTGCCATAAATACCCTTTTCACACTCTGCCTCAAGGTGAGTAGCTTCTCCAAGGGGAGACAGGATACACCCGCCTCTGGATCTAATTCAATACCTAAATTGGTGAGCCTTGATATCGGTCTCTCCGTTTTCTTGGGTGCCAAGGGAACCCCAAGTTCCCTAGATATCTCCTGGAACTGACTTAAGAAGAAAAGTGCACTCCTCAGTCCCAAAATGCCCTGAGAACAGGAAATCATCCAAATAGTGCAATATGTGGTTACTTCCTGTCCTCTTCCTAAACACCCATTCCAGCATTCGTTAAAAGTCTCAAATGCTGCACAGGATATAGAACATACGATGGGTATTGCCTTATCAAAATAAAATTGCCCTTCGAATTGAAACCCCAACAAATCACCTGGATGAACTGGCAAAAGGCGAAATGTTGACTTAATGTCTCACTTCGCCAGTAAAGCCCCCTTTCCACAACCCCGAACCTTGCGAACCACTGAGTCAAAAGATGAATATTTCAATGTACATAAAGCTGGATCAATCACATCATTCACCAATCCCCCCCTTAGGATAAGAGAGATTATGAATGAGACGGTACTCCCCAGATGTCTTCTTTGGTACTATCCCCAAAGGAGACACCCTCAGATTCGCAAATGGTGGGGTAGGAAAAGGACCACCAGCCACCCTGCCCACCTGAATTTCTTTCCTAATTTTACCCCTAGCTATGGTCTCTCAACCCCTCAGAGACTTAAAATTCTCAGCCCATGTCTGCATTCTATACCCTAAATAGGGGCTGTGAAACCCCTTGGAAAAATCCTTAAGCAAATAAACAGCCTCCGATGCCTTGGGGTAACTCAACAACTACTTACCTAAAACTGAAACCCTAATTGGAGCACGTGGCCTTGTTTTGAGATCCTGGGGATGGAGAGGGTCCTGAGCACTTTGACAGGCCAAATTGGCCTGCACCTCTCACCCGTCCTTTCCCCTGCTTGTTCCTAGGGCAAAAAAGGATTGCCAGTCTCCCCAAGCACATTGAGCTTCTAACACATTGAGATAATTTTTGGGCTTAATTTTTATTAATGTTAGGCAAACAATAAGTGAACTAAAAGGTTTGTTTTATTGTAAAACACCCAATTTCAGTAAGCCCCCTTAATTCTTGAAAATCTCCTGGAAGTGAAATTGAGGCAGAATCCCTTGTCCATTGAAGTCAGTGGGAGGCAAACCACTAACTGCAGAAGAGTCAAGATTGCACTCATGGTGTATAATCAAATCTTTACTTAGAGACACAGCAATTGTGGATGCATAGAAAGTTATGTTCTTCACAAAGGCTCCTGTCAGTACAAAATGCAGCAACCCTTGTGCTTACACCATCACCCAGAGCTCTGCAGCCTGCATTTGCTCCCTACTGAGCACTGCTCGAATCCTTCCCTATGAATTGAATCTAGCTATCTGAGTGACAGGCAGTCTCTCCCTCTGCAAGCAGGAAATGCCATGACAGCTGTGCCTCAGTGGAGTAATGAAACTATAAACCAGTGGGGAGGCTTGTAAGTGGGGGGAAATGGCTTGGGCTCTGTGTATCTAATGGACTGCCTCTTCCCTGCACATTCTAAGGTCAAGTGCAGGTTCCTCGTTGCAAGTTTCATCTTTGTGCCAAGTTCATACGATAAAGGTGTGCAGAGAGGTGTTCTTGGTGGCTGCTCCACAGCTTTGGAACTCCCTTCCTCTGGAGGTTCACCAAAGCCAGACCCTGAGCATTTTTTTGGAGGCACTATAAGACCTACTTTTTTGGCCAGGCCTTTAGTAGGCAGGGATAGGATTTGGGGTGAGGGAATGATTTTAAATGGGATTTTGTATAGTTTGATATTTTTTCCTGTTTTTTTTTTTTCCCTGCATGTTTTTATGCTGTGAGCCTTCATGGAAGGGTGAGATACAAATCAAAACAAATAAATAAATCATTAATGAATAAATGCAATATTCACACAAATTGGGCCTGGCATATTGTGCTCTTTCCTACAAGTGGAGAGAACAAGCACGGGAGAAGAATTAAATATGATCTCACACACAAATGTGGATGGACAAAACAGAGGATGTATGTTAAGCTGTTTTTCTTAAAGTTAAAGAAGAGAGAGACCGGGATTGTCATTCCTGTTTGAAATACTTGGGAAACAGTGTTTGAGACATCAGATTACTACTTATGTATCATCTGAATACTTGAACCACATGGCAACCCTATGTGGCAGCAGCTGAAAAGAACTCCTGAAACAGCACTTGAAAATAATTTATTTATTTATTTATTTATTTATTTTCTGGATTTATACCCCGCCCCTCCTGACAACAGCTCGGGGCGGCTTCCAGCAATAATAATACATAAAATACATATAAAACCATTTAAAAACGTCAAAAACCATTCAAAATATAAAACAGGGCTTAGGAAAAACATTAAAACAATAAACGGTACGGGAGATAAAACCTTCTAACCCACCCTCCCTCCCTCCCCAAAGGCCTGGGCGAAAAGCCAGGTTTTACAACTTCGCTGAAATGTCAGAAGGCTTGGGGCCAGGCGAGCTTTCCCCTGGAAGGGAGTTCCAAAGGTGCGACCCGGCCACCGAGAATGCCCTCTCCATTGTGGCCCCCCGCTTTATGCAGGGAACCTCCAGGAAGGCACCCCCGGTGGACCGAAGGAGACGCTCTGGGGCGCGGAGGGCGAGGCGGTCCCTGAGGTACAAGGGGCCCAGACCGTGAAGGG
>QEPC01014093.1:719146-740651 GCA_003113815.1 Sphenodon punctatus | reverse complement strand
ACATCCGCCTTGCCTCCTCCCTCCGCTCCTTCAAATCCCTCCTCAAAACCCACCTTTTCCTTGCTGCCTTTCCCAATGCCTGCTAGTCTTTCCCCTTACTCTTACTGTCGGCCCTCCTCTGCTGACTGCTGCCACCAACCTCTCTGTAAACCAAGCCAAGCATACGCACCTGAGACTTCGCATCTCCTTGAATGTTTGTTTGTCTTCTCCCCTGTCTCTCCCACTGTCCCCTCTCCCTGTCTCCCTCCCCTTTTTGTCTTTTAGATTATAAGCCACAGGCAGGGACCACGTCTAATTCTATGTTCTATACAGCACCAGGCCACACAACTGGCGCTATATAAATGTTTGGTATAATAATAATAATAATAATGGAACATTGTTCCCTCTCGCCCCCCCCCTTGCAGGGGTGGGGCCTGGGGAGGGCTCCTTCCAGACCACTCCTCGTAACACCGGGGGCAGCGGCTGGCCGTGCCATGGGCACGGCTCGAAGGGCACAATCAAAGGGGCCTGCCCTTTGGTCATACCCTTCGGTCGGGCCTGGAGGTTGGGATGGAGGGTTTGCTGGTGGGGTTGCCCAATGTGAGGTTTCTACTGGTGAAAGTTGTGAGGAGGTCTTCCTCTCCCTCCGGTGAGAGAGTGGTGGAGAGGGAGGACTACCCCTGGTGGCAGCAGGGGATGGAAGAAAGGATGGTTTGATACTGGTAGAGTGGGTATTGGGATGGGTTAGTAAGGCATATTGTTAGATGTTGTTATTATTGAAATGTTAAATGGGAGGGTAGGGTTTTCTTATGTATTATGATGTATTTGGTGTTGGGTTTCCCCTGCAATAAAAACCCCAATATTGCATTTATTATTGAAGTGAGCTGCCTCGAACTGACTTTGGTGGGGATAGTGTAGGGTATAAATTAAAGATGAAATGAAAAAAATGAAAAAATAACAGGGGCACAAACAGACATGACCGCCATATAAAGCATTCCCTATTATGCTTCGCGTAAAGAATTCCTAAAAAGGAGATTTATATAAAAGATATAAACACAATTATAGGAGCTGATCAGTTAAGCCATAAGAGTTAGAAGTATATGCATATTGAAGAAGTGACCTCATTTTAATGGTGTTCAAATGACATTTGCCAGAAGGCCAGAGGTTCATTTTACATGAGTCCCCCAAAGATTCCATATTGTTAGATTTGCTAATTAATTTAAAACTGATGTTAATATACTTAGCATGACTCTTCCTCCATTGTCAAAGCACTTTACAAATATCAAGTAATTTTCATTTGCAATGAAGTGAAAATCAGGTCACTGGGATAAATAACAAGGGATGGATCACGACATATATATCCTGTTTCTGTAAGAATACAAGAAGTGTCCTTATGGGGTCAGACAGATAGTCTCTCTAGCCCAGCCTCCTCTCTCCTACAATATCCAGCTTCGTTTGCTTCAGAGACGGTCGCAAATGGAGTGATCTGTTTCCTGCTGTTCAGCCAGAGGTCTTGTCCCCTGAACAGTTTGACTTCTTGCTATCTGTTTATAGACCTATCCTCTAAGAACCTATCCATTTTTGAAATATCCCCTGGCAGTGGATTCCGCAGGTTAATTGTGTTTGCTGAGTGGAAAAAGTACTTCCTTTTGTTTGTTTTAAACCTATTGTCAGTTAATTTTATTTATTTATTTAGAAAATTTGTATCCCGCCCCTCCTGCCTTAGCTAAGAACAATAAATATAAAATACAGTAAAACAGTTAAAATATCCACAATAAATAACAATAATAGCAAAAAACAACAAAACCCCCAATCCCCTCCCCAAATCCCCCACCCCATCCAATCCATCACCCCTCTCCCTCGCCAAACACCTGATGGAACAGCCAGGTCTTACAATTCCTATGAAAGGTTGGGAGGTCAGGGGCCAGACGGGCCCCAACTGGGAGGGAATTCCAGAGGCGCGGTGCGGCCACCGAGAACGCCCTGTCCTGTGTGACCCCCCAGAGAAACCGAGGGACCTCCAACACGGCTCCCCAGCTGACCACAGGGGCCGCTCCAGAACCTGGGGAGTGAGGCGATCTCGCAAGTAGGCAGGGTCCAAGCTGTGTAGGACTTTATAGGTCAAGACCAAAACTTTGAATTGAGCTCGGAAAACTATAGGCAGCCAGTGCCGAGATTGGAGCACTGGTATAATATGCTCCCGGTGACCCAGCCCCACCAAGAGCTGGACTTGCCACATTCTGCACCGGCTGCAGCTTCTGAGCTGTCACCATAGGTAGCCCCACGTAGAGCGTGTTACAGTAGTCTAACCAAGAGGTAATAAAAGCATGGATGACCATGGCCAGGTCTGGAACCAAAATCAGCAGCCGAAGCTGCCGCACCAGGTGGAGCTGGCGGAAGGCACTCCTCACCACAGCCTCCATCTGGAGATCTAGGCGGAGCTGCGCATCGAGGAGCACCGCCAGATTCTGCACCTGGGAAGTCAGCAGGGGACATATCCCATCAATCGAGGGAGCTATCACATCCACTGACTTACCCACTAACATCACCTCCGTCTTGTCGGGATTCAGTCGTAGTCAATTAACCCTCATCCAGGCCCTCACAGTTGCCAAACACCAGGTAAACACAGAGACTGCCTAGCCTGGGTCAGTTGAAAATGAGAGGTACAGTTGGATGTCATCCGCATACTGATGACACCTCACTCCATACCCCGTGATCACCTCACCGAGCGGCTGCATATACACATTGAACAGGAGAGGGGATAGGACAGAACTCTGCGGGACCTTACACGAAAGGTCTTGGTGTCATGAAAAAAAATCACCGAGTACCACCTGTTGAGTTCTCCCAGTTAGGAATGAGCGGAACCATTCGAGAACAATCCCGCCCATCCCCGTACTGTCATGCAGGCGCGTCACCAACATCTCATGGTCAACAGTATCAAACGCAGCTGAAAGATCTAATAGGACCAATAGGGTCGAGCGACCCCGGTCCTTTTCATGGCGGAGATCATCTACCAAAGCCACAAGTGCTTTCTCAGTGCCATGGCCAGGACGAAAGCCAGACTGAGGAGTTAATGTTTAATGGGGTTAATGTTTTCTAGTTGTGCCATGAACCAAACGTGACAGCGGCCCGTGGGGCAAAGCAGACCTAAGCGGGCTGCTGTCACGTCGGGTTTTACGCTTCCTATGACTCAGACAGTGTTGGCCAGTCGGAGACAGGATACTGAACTAGTGCGATCACTGGTCTGATTCTGTATGACAGTTCTGATGTGCTTGAGATGTATTTGTACATTATTAATAAGTTGTTTTATGCTGATTCCATATAATAGCATCAGTCTCCTTTCTGATGAAAATAGAACTGGAAGCTTTCAGCTAAGTTCTTTTGCTGGTCTTTCAAATTTTCCAAAATCTTGTCTGCCCTTCAAATGTATGTATCTAGGTGTTTGATTTTGCAAGGTTCTCAAAGCTCTGATCTGACCCAGCAAAAACACCTTATGCACATGTAGTTGCACTGATATTAGTCAGACTACTCACATGCTTAAGATGAAGCATTTGGTCATATCAGAGGCGGGGAACATTTTCCATTTCATGAGCCATTTTGTAAATCAGCACAAGCTCTCTGGGCTGCATGCGAGTTCAAGAATTTATGTCATGGATCTGGTCCACAATGTTTAAGTTGGGCCAAAATAACTCTTTTGTTGTTGTTCGCAGGAGGGGCGGGGTAGAAATTCAGAAATAAATAAATAATTAAAATAAATTGTTGTGGGAATGAGGCTTAAAAGCCAAACCCAAAGTGTATAGCCACATTTTTAATGGAAACCTATAACTTCTTATAGGTGGGGAGGAAACAACTGTGTAATGAATGCTGGGTGGGGGGTAAAACTTTCTGTATGGAGAAGTTATTCCATAACTGTCCACATTAGAGTTTCTTACATCTGGTACTGGCTTCTTTTGGAGGCACGATGCTAGACTATACATGGCAGTTTCTAGTTTCCTATGTTTCTAGATTCCTATGTTGTTTTTATTAATTCCCATATACCTGCACAGTGTTCTGTTTCTGTATTGTTTACGAATTCATTTACATGAATGAATATCTGTGTCCTATTCCCATGCCTTCTAGGATGCCTTTCCATGCATCTCTCTAGTGTCTGTCAATATAAATATTATGATAAATGATATGTCAAAAGAATTTTCAGACAGTAGATCTTTAGGGAAATGTATTCTGGTCATTATCTTTCTCATTGTTGCCATTGCTTATCTTTTATTTTTGCCCGTACTGCCTCGTCCAAGGCTTTTAACAGTTACTTAGAGTTAATAAATGCTCTATAGTCCTTCTTGGGGAATGAGGCTCTGGTAAATTTGGATGCATAGTGGGAAAGGATACTTTCCTTCTGACTGTGCTTAAATAGTTTTGGGGTATTTAAATTGTCTACTTTGTAATTTCTTTGGCCTCTGATTTTCCTTTAGTGCTTCATGTTTCCCTTTTCTCTTCATAACACAGTGGCAAATCTTGCCCACATCTAACTTTTCTTTAGGCAATGTGACCATCAGCCAATGTCATTGTCAGCATTAATGTAGAAATAAGTTGGCACCTTTGAAAGATCTCTCTCACATGTTCTTTGGGTTATAGCTAATGACTGCTGTTTTTGGTACTCCCTGTGTCCGTTTTCTTTATGCACTTTGGAGATAAACATGCTTTTTCTGAAATACAACAAATATGATAATCTTCTGATTGACTCAGATCATTATTATTATTATTATTATTATTAACATTTATATAGCGCCAGTAGTGTGACCTGGTGCTGTACAGAACATAGAAATAGACGTGGTCCCTGCCTGTGGCTTACAATCTAAAAGACAAGGAGGGGGAGACAGGGAGAGGGGACAGTGGGAGAGACAGGGGAGAAGACAAACAAACATTCAGGCGGATGCGAAGTCTCAGGTGCGTGTGCTTGGCTTGGTTACAATCAGGTTGGTTGCAGCAGTCTGCAGAGGAGGGCAGACAGTAAGTATATGGGGAATGACTAGCAGGCATTGGGAAAGGTGGCGAGGAAAAAGTGGGTCTTGAGGGATTTGAAGGAGTGGAGGGAGGGGGCAAGGCAGATGTGGGTAGGGAGGGAGCTCCAGGCATGGGGGCAGCGAGGGAGAAGGGTTGAAGGCAGTTAGGTGAGAAGGAGAAACGAGGGAGAGTGAGGGAGGGGACAGAGGAAGAGCGGAGAGCACGTGCAGGAGTGCATAGGGAGATTAGGTCCGAGAGGTAAGGGGGAGCTTGGTCGTGGAGTGTTTTGAACATGAATACCAGGAGTTTAAACAGGATACGTTCAGGAAGGGGGAGCCAGTGAAGAGAGAAGATCGAAGCGACGGGCAGAGTGCATGACCTTGGCAGCGGAGTTTTGGATTGCGATAAGGGGGGACAGGTGAGAGCGAGGGAGGCAAGGAGGAGGTAGCAGTAATCGAGGCGAGAGATAACCATGACATGTTATAAGCTATACATGTGCTGGGCATTTTCACTTTTTGCCCTCTATGCTTAGATGTGTGAAGAAATCTCATGATCTATATCTTTGAGAGAGCTTACTCACTTGTTTCACCAGCAGAGTGAAATGAAGGCCATTTTTAAAATGGACATGGCCAGAGGCTGGATCCCTGTGCACCTGGTGGGGAGCGCACATACACTTCTTGGGGGGGGGGGGGAGTGAGGGGGGCGCTACAGATGGAATGGGTGTACTCTGGGTGTGTTCCCCTGCCTCCACACCGCCTGCTCATGCCCCCGCACAAGCATCCCGGGGGTTGTCCCTGATGCTCCATGCATGAGAACACGTGCCCACCGTTTCCATTTTCAGACAGGTGCTCTCGTGGGTGGGGGTGGGTGGGTGCATCCCATGTAAAAGTGACCAAATACTGCAGCACTAGGAAATGCAGTGTTTCCATCTGAGAGGCTGCTCATAATGTTTGTATGTCTTTCAAAAGCATTATTCTCATGATTCTTAATCTGTAGTAGTGTCTCCCCCTGCAAGGCCAAAAATACCTATCCAAAAAATCTCATAACATTAAAATAACTACTATTAGTAGAAAAATGCATCCATCTATCTCCTTCTGCAACAAAAAGAGACTATGTCTCTCTCATGCAGATTAGAGAATGGTAATGCCTTCCCAGAATGGCAGGCGAAGTTATACTCCAAGCACAGGAGGAAATGTAGCATGTTAAATGCAAGGGTAGACCTGTGGGTTTGTTAAACCGAAAAAGCATGGCAGCATTTCCTCACCAGAAGAAACTGATGGTAGAAAATGTGGCCCTGGAGAACCATGCTGACAGGGGGAAAAGAGAGAACAGCAAAAATGGCATGAGGAACAACATCCAGCAAAGAACAGTCACGCATAATACAAGGGCTAAACAAGACAGTTGTATCACAAAGGGAACAGCCACAATTGGCGCATCTAGGATAGATGTATCCCAGGCTTTTCAGAACTGTGGAACTCTTAGAGAAGTGACAGTCCGATAAGAGCAACCAAATTTGGGCAGAGGATTGGATGAAAGGGCAAATGATCTAGATACAGGTACAGAAAGGTTACAGGTACAGATACCTAGAAAAGCAACAGCCCAACAATTGCACTTATAGCTAGCAATATACTAGTAAGTAGAATAAATACAGTGAGAGGGGATGATGACCAGTATTATATAAATACCTTGTAGAATCTCTTCAAATAATTGGCAATTCAGAGCCAAATTATAGGAATCGCCAAGAGAGAGAAAAATCCAGTACTAATCCATGCTAATTCCACTGATTTCAGAGGTATAATTGAGATTACCGCTTGACTCAAGCCAAACACTATTTTTAAACTTTCTTTATGTATCAGATTCTCTAAAGTTTTACTCATGTGATACCTTTAAAAAGTAGTGTGCAGGTTTGTTTTTCTGTAGCAACGTTGTGAAAGGAAAGAAACCAAATATGAAGAGTAATGAAAGATTAAGGCCTTCAAAAATGCAAGTCAGTATATTGTGAGTTTTGCCTTTCACAGGTTTTGCTGAAAGCAAGATCCTCGGCTGCATGATATATTGTGTATAGCTGTGCTAGTGTAAGAGATATTAAAGCAATTGAAGATATTGCACCTCTTGCCAATTAAATACAGCTCTCTGGAAATATTGTGTGTCACTATTTGCAGCAAAGGTTAGCAGGGTTATAAGACTCAGAATTGTCAAACTGGTCAGTAGGAAGCTTGTTTAGGCATATTGTACATTTTATTACTGTTTCCAAACACAGGAAAACCTACTACTTTTGGGGTGGGGGGGAGATTGGCTATGTCACGAAGCTAAATGGTAGTATTGGAACAAACTATTACTTGCCAATGAGGCACAGCCTTTGCTTAGCAACCTTGTTGCTATCTGAATCTATAGTAGGGTTCTTTAGGGAGAGGCCACACAATGTATTGTTAACCCACTTTGAGCAGCATTATCCCACTCTGAGCAACATTAACACGCTATGGTTGTCAACCATCAGATGTTCACCCAGCCCCACCCGGGGGCAGGCAGCTGACTGACATGCAATGCATCAGCTGGAGAAGGCCAGAGACACATTGTGTGTTAGGATTTTCCAAAGTGGGGTAAGGCTGCCCAAATTCGGATAATGGGTCATCTCTTGTGTGGCCAGTCCTGTGCTGTCCTACCCCATGGCAAGGTATTTGGTTTGGGCCCTGCCTGATCTCCTCTGGAGGAGTGTGCTTACCCCCTCCACCAAACAATGATGGGGGGTTTGGAAGAGCACACCTGGTCTTCTTACCTTCCCAACAGCTGATCTAGGGGAGGAGGGGTCCGGAGGATCACACACGCTCCTCCCAGCCACCCAACCATCAATGTGAGGGGGGGGGTCTGTATGAGCACGTACACTCTTCCCACCCACCCCAACAGCTAATCTAGGGAAGAGGGCTGGAGGAGCACACACGCTCTTCCTACTCGCCCAACAGCTGATCGGGTGAGGGATGCTCAGAGAATCATGTGCGTTCTTCCCACCCACCCAACAGCTGATCAGGGGGAGGGGTAGTCTGGACAAGCACACACATTCTCCCCACCTGCCCAAAAGCAGGTTAGGAGTAGGGGGGCCCTGGAAGAGCATGCATGCTCTTCCCACCTGCCCTACAGCTGATCAGGTGGAGAGAGGCCTGGACTTGTTACCAATACAAAGATAAAATATTTATTTTCCATTATCAAATCAATGTAAATATAAGATTGCAAAACACTTCCCTACTGTTTTTATTTGTTGACAAGCCTGGGAATGAGAATTCTGACCAATTTTCTTACCGAATAGCAAGAAGAAAGATTTCTTTGATTTTAAGGAGTTGATTCTTATGAAAGACACTAACTTCTTCTAAAGTTATGGCACTTGTTATATGACTAAACAGCACAGCTGATTGGTAACCAGCGTATAGACTGTTAATGCTGCCTTGCATTAAGAACATCATATAGTGAAAACAATGTTATTCTGTTCAGGAAAGAAGTCTAGATTTAGATTGTCTTGCAGTACGAATGCCATGCAAACTAAGCCAATTATAATCAGGACACTTAGGCTCCAAATAAGCAAGGTAACTCAGAAGGAACCTAATTTTAGTACCTCTGACTAGTACTGCTGAAGGCTGTAAGTTTATGCTTAAACATAAACTCATTCCTTAAGTACCTTACTGGATCAGGTTCGTAGACATAAGCTCATATGCTTTGCTCATATTTATTTATTTATTTGGGGTTTTTTCAGTTTTTTTACTACACCCTTCCCACACAGAGTCAGGGTGGCTTACAAAAATATAAAAGCATAGGAACATAAATAAACATATATAAATAAAAATATAAAAACCCTATCCCAACCGGCAAACACCTGGCCAAACAAGAGGGTCTTACATCTCCGAAAGATGAGAAGACTTGGGCTTAGGTGGACCTCCAAAGGGGAGGGAGTTCAATTTGTGGAGCAGCCAGTGAAAACACCTCTCTGCGTGCCCTTGTTGTACAAACCTCATGGGCAGTTGGTACTCACAGGAGGGCACCTCGGCTGGCCTCAGAGGCAGTGACAGAATATAAGGGAAGAGACGGTCCCACAGATACCTGGGGTCCAAGCCATTTCAGGCTTTCTTGGTCAAAACCAGCACCATACATTGCTCCCAGAAAGCTATTGCCAGCGCAGGCTCCCGAGTATTGTGCTCCCAGCAACCCAACCCTGACAGAAGGCTGACTGCCACATTCTCCACAACTGCAGCTTCCGAACAGTCATAAAAGGCAGTCCCATGTCGAGCCCGTTGCACTAGTTTATCCTCAAGGTTACAATGGTATAGATGACAGTGGTCCAATCTGAATCTGACAAAAATGCTTGCAGCCTTATCACCAAACGTAGTTGGTGAAAGGCACTCCTGGCCACTGCTGTAACCTGCCATTCCAGCTCAGCCATGGATCCAAGAACACCCCAAGACTACGAACCTGAGTGACCAAAGAAGCTGGACACCATCAATAACAAGGATTCTGTGTCCCCCCACACTACACAGCGGGCCAACCATCATCACCTTGGCCTTGTCTGGATTCAGTTTCAATCAGCTCACCTGCAGCCAGTCGCAAATAGCAGCCTGGGATCTGGTAAGCACTAAGACTACAGGACCTGGGTTAGGTGAAAAAGAGAGAGAGTTGGGGGTAATCAGTATACTGATGGCACTTCACTCCAGATCTCCTAATAATCTCGCACAGGAGTTTGATACACATTGAACAGAAGTGGGGACAAGTTGGAGCTTTGCAAGACCCCACAAAGGAGTTCCCAGGAGGAGGATGACCCCACAAAGAAGGTCTCAGGGGAATGATGACATCACCACTCTGTGGGTTCTCCCATCTGGGAATCCGTGGAACCACTCAAGAGTGGTTCTGTGCACCCCAGCCAGGTCTTGCAGCCATGTCAATAACGTCCCACGATCAACTGTGTCGAAGACTGCCAAAAGTCCTAACAAAATCAACAGGGTGCAGTTTCGCCTGTCAATTTCCAAACACAGATCATCCTCCAAGGCCACAACCACAGTCTCGGTGCTATGCCCAGGACGGAAACCCAACTGTCATAGAGCCCAGGAATCCAATAAAATCGAGATGCGCCTCGAACTGCAATAACCTTCCCTAAAAAGGGACCTAAAAAGACAGGACGGTAGCTGACCAGTGAGTCAACATCAAGAGATGTTTTCTTGAGCAGGGGACAGATTACCGTAGTTTTAAAGCTGTCAGGTACCCTGCCTTCCCAAAGGGAGGCATTGACAACCTCAGTCAGCAACAGTCCCAATGTCTCCTGGCTAGTGTTCACCAGCCAGGATGGGCATGGATCTAATTCACAACTGGTCACTCGCACCACTTCAAGCATAGCCTCTGCATCAGTGGTCAAAACCAATTGAAGCCGATTCAAGTAAACTGAACAAGACTTGGCCTCCCCAACCCCAGACTCTGCACTCGAAGTAGCAGCATCCAAGTTGAGCCAAATATGACTCAAATACAATAAAACTGGGAGGAGAATATATTTCTTTTACAATATGGCAACTTATTGATCCAAATTGAGATGTGCAATTGTCTGCTTTCAGTAATAGAGGATTTTTCTAGTTGATCCTGACTCACCAGTATAAAGATGGTTTCAGGGCAATAAATGAAGAGTCTCTTCTGGCCTTTATCTGGCAAAATATATTTTGCAAACCTAACTTTATCCACAATGCTTGAAATAAATCTGACTGGAACGAAATCAAAATCTACATCCAGAAGATTCCATTGAATGCAGTGAGTGTTTGGAAAGATTTAATTTCATTTGATTGATTCTCCATGGAGAGTGGACTACATAAAGGTGACCTGAACCTATCAGCTTTGAGATATCTAGATGTCCTGCAACTGAAATTTTGAATTTTTTTTCTAGTTTCTTGACTAAATCGTTGCAGTGGTTAATTCAGTTTAACGTCAATAGAAGAGTTGGCAGACAGTATTTCCATTGAGAACTCGGCCTTTACATACTTTGTTTTGATCACAGAAATTAGAGATGTAGAAGGCCTTAATAATAATATATATTTATTTTTATATAACACCCCCCCACCCCCCGTCATTGTACTCAGAATGCTTCACATAGGACAATTTAACACAACTTTTTAAATCCTCTCAACAACCCTGTGAGGTACGTTAGGCTGAGAGAATATTGTGACTGGCCCAAGGTCACCCAGTCTGCTTCTGGCTAAGGCAAGACTTGAACCAGTGCCTCCCCCTAATTCCCGTCCAGGTACTGCACACTTAGCCACTACACCACACTGACTAACTATTAGTACTAACTAAATAGCACATGTTACAACTTCTTGTCAATGTAAAAGCAATTTTTTTCAGAACTATTTGTAACAGGACCAAATATTCATCACAGTCTATCCATTCTTTGTTTCTTTATACAGCTGCCAGGTAGTACTTTTGCGTATGTTTATAGTTATTTGGTTATAGTCATAACCATGTAAACACTTTTTCTGCAAATATCCTATTGAACAAAGAATTTTGTTACCCTTTGTGTTCCTTTTGAGAAACTGAGGGTTGTGGAGCCAGTATTATAACTAGAAAAGATTCTCAGTGCAGCGGAGTTGAGGAGTGCCACTTTACTCAGCACTGGTCTTGAACTCTGATGATGGCCCATCTGTGTAAATAATCTCATCAGCCTCTTGTGTTTGCCCATCCTTGAAGATTTCCTCATGTAAATGCTTAATGAAAAAATATACTGTGCTTTTGTCCTTGTCAGTAGCGTCAGAACATATATAAGAGAGGATTTGGTGAAGAGGCTAAATAAAAATGCTGTTTATAAATGGAGTCCCAGCAACATTTTGTTCGGACGACTAAGCAACTTATGCTTCATTTTGATATTCACCAGCAAAGGACACTGCTAAGTCCACCTGAAGGACATGTTTGTTTATGGTTATTTCCTATTGAATGCTGACTGTTCCTGAAATTCAGCAATAGGACTGACCTCTAACACTTCACCAGTACTCCTCATATCAGATGCCAATTTGAGTACTTTTCCAGCTCCTCAACAATGGTGTTGGTTATAAAAAGCAGTGATTCTGATTTACCAATTAGATTAAAACTCTCTCTGCATATTGTATTTCATCTGTACTTATTCAGCTTATCCCATTCAAGGTTTCATCAACACATGAATATTGTACCAGTTCGTAAAGTAGTGAGTGAGTTTATATATGCCAATCAATAAGTTTAAACTGTGCTACAGAATTGACTGATTCTTACCATGAAAGTTTAAACTGACTTCAGATATTATTTCTCCAGTGACCTAACTCCCTAGTTAAATAAACTGAAAACCTACAATAATATTTTTGTACCATCTTTGAAAGTCTCTTTTTAAAGTATAGTTGCTGCAAAGTAACTTAAACTAGTGGCTCAGTGTAAAAACAGATGTGAACATGGCCCAGGAGTCACCGGCATGTGTTTGTTTTTTTGCATCACCAGATGTTAGCCCAGGGCTGCCCCCGGGCAGGTAGGTGGCTAGCCTGGGTTGCATCCTCAGAAAATCTCCTGAGTTACAGCCTGGGCTACGGGCCATCACATCTGTTCTGCCCCACTGTACAATTGTTGTTATTAGAGACACATCCCTTCTCAGTGGGCTTGCAAGCTAAGAAGGGTAAGGGGAACACAGACACACACACATTCCCATTTATTATAGATAAACTGAGGCTGAGAGGTTGTGATTTGCCCAAGGCCACCCAGTGAGTTCATGGCTAGGGCAGGATTCAAACCATGGCTTCCAAGGTCCAACACCTTATTCACTACACCATACTGGCTCTCTTACATACCCATATATCTCCCTCACCAAAATGGAACCGTTCTCATGCCTAACGTTAGGCATGTTCTTAAATGTGTGTTGCTGGATCAGGGCTTCAATGCGAACTTCAGGATTGTGTCTTTTTTTTTTTTTTTTGCATAGAAAAATCTATTACACTTGTTTGTTTTTATCTATGTACAGCATGGCAAAGTATATTGCTACACATAAAGCTTATGTAAGATAAAATTTGCAGTTCCACTTGGAATGTGGTGTGACTGTTGAGTAGGAGATTTACAGGAGGAGGAGAGCAGCATTTGTCCTGTGTGAGTATGACAGATAAATATAAAGTACGAACATGCCTCCTTCAAATACATTGCAAGATAGTATTCATGAAACTTCAGCCTCTGATTATTTTCTCAAAGAGTTATTCTATCTTTGGCATGTCAACATCCATCCCAGAGAAGAGCTGTTCAGTATTGTGCTGTGCAGTGTTTCAGGAGGCAGGGCTGAATTTCCTAGTTTTCCGTCAGATAGATTTCTCCGCATTTTCTCAGATAAATCATAGTAGAACCATTCCAGCAACAACAGCTTCTTTCTTTCTATGAGATACTGGCAAGCCTTTCTGTGACATTACCTCAAGAGGCAGCACTGGAGATGGCATTTGAATGTTTTATTTTTCTGCCACAAGAGAGGAATAGTGAGGGACTGGGAAATCAATTAATATGTTTTCCTATTTTAACAAAATCACTTTTTTCACAGTTCACAATCAAAGAAAGAAGCAAAAACACTTGGAAAATGTATGTGTAGTAAGCTGTACTTTTGTTGCTAAATTCATAGTTTGTTTTCGAAGACCACATATTAGATAAATTGATAAGTCTATCACAGTGCTCAGCTTGTGAAAACCTGAAGTGGAAATTGGGAATTGTGACCCCCATAGCAAGTGCTGGTTTACTTTAAATGTGCAAAAAAAACCACCATAATTTCCCCATAAGTATTTTTGGGTCCCAGAGGTAAGATGTCCCCGGGGAGAGAAGATTTAGCAATTTCCACAAGAGATAGTTAGAAGACCCTAGTAATTAGAGAAGAGATATACCCTCCTGCATTTTCGTGGGTCTCTGTGACCCCCAAGGCTGCTAAAAAAAATCATAAAACTGTTTTGGCAAGCCTGAACCACTACCCCCCCACCCCATGTATTCCTCAAGAAGTGTGAGGTCAACTGCCCTGTGTTGTTTCATGTTCCTCCCCGCTCTCCATTGTTTTAAAATTGAGGTTTTTATAGTTTCATCATCAGGGGTACTTTCTACCCCCAATGGAAGTCAATGGGGAAATGAAAGCACTATACGCCCTTTGCACCGGGGTCATGTTGACCCCTTGCACATATATTCTTAAAATACATGTTTCTTTTAAAGAAATGAAACTTAACCCAGAACCTGCTCTCCTAATTAAAACCCTTAATGAGGGTGAAGGACAAAATGTAGCACTTAGTTTGAGTTCACAAAGGTCATTGGTGGTGTGTTTAGGAAAATATCACCATAAGCTGCTTTGGGGAATTACATTGACCCCCGGTGAAAGGTCAGCTTGCCAACTTCTATTGAGCCTTATCTTTACACAGCAGTTAAGACCTATTTAGAGTGAACTCTTGACACTGTTTTTTTAAATCACAGCCATTAGCAGCTTTGTGTTGGAAAAATACCTATTCATTCTGCATTGGGGGTGTTGATTTTATTTTATTTTGCAAATTTCTACCCCGCCCCTCCTGCAACGCAGCTCGGGGCGGCTTCCAACATTAAAAACCATAAAATACAATAAAATCAGTACAAAACAATAAAAAAAATGCTTAAAATATTAAATATAAGTATAACTTAACAGGGCTAAACCAAAAACCAAACACAAATGGGTAGGGGACTAAACACCCCCCTCCCCACCCTCCCTCCCAAAGGCCTGGGCAAACAGCCAGGTCTTACAGTTCCGCCGAAATGTTAAAAGGCTTGGGGCCAGGCGAGCTTCCTCCGGAAGGGAGTTCCACAGCCGCGGTCCCACCACCGAGAATGCCCGCTCCATCGTGGCCCCCCGCTTAACACGGGGGACCTCCAGGAGGGCACCCCCGGCAGACCGCAGGAGTCGTTCCGGGGCGCGAAGGGCGAGGCGGTCCCTAAGGTAAGAGGGGCCAAGGCCGTATAGGGCTTTATAGATCATTACTAGGACCTTGAACCTGGCCCGGCACACTATCGGCAGCCAGTGCAGCGCTCGGAGCACCGGTGTAATGTGCTCCCGGCGACCCGTCCCCGTAAGAAGACGGGCCGCCGCATTCTGCACCAGCTGCAGCCTCCGGGCCAAGAACAAGGGAAGCCCCACGTAGAGCGCGTTGCAGTAGTCGAGCCTCGAGGTGACAAAGGCATGGATGAGGGAGGCCAGGTCCGGGCCAGAGACATACGGACGCAGCCTACGCACAAGATAAAGCTGGCGGAAGGCAGCCTTAGTGACTGCCTCCACCTGCCGCTCCAGACGCAGGTCTGCGTCCAATACTACCCCCAGACTCCGAACCTGCTGAGCTACAGGAGGGCGAACCACCCCCAACTACGGGGGCCACCACCCCCTTCGCCCTCCCCACCACCATCACCTCCGTCTTATCTGGGTTGAGCTTCAGTCTGCTCAGCCACATCCAAACATTGGGATAGCAACGAGATAGCAGGGTCTGGGTCAGTAGAAAAGGAGAGGTACAGCTGAGTATCATCTGCATACTGGTGACAACGCACCCCGAAACCTCTCACGACTTCCCCCAAAGGCTGCATATTGATGACCCCTGCATTTACTGTGTGGTTTAGAGCTCAGTTGAAAACATTGAAGCCCTGTATTTTTCATAAGTGTCCTCTAAAATTGGCATATATAGCCATCCTACTGTGAACTCAAGACTTTTGAGCTAGCTCCTCCTCTCCTTTTCTGGATTGGAGTGGGGGGTCAACATTACCCCCTGTATCATTTTTGTTAGTTGTTGTGCTGCGTTACATGAGGGGTCATGGTGACCCCAATACGATGGGGGTTGTTTTGTATTTCTGTTTTTCAGTTGTTATACTAATAAACTGTCAATTTTTTTCTTAATCTGGAGTCCATTTCAAATCAATCACATTCATTATTTTTCAACTATTTATTAATGGGGTTCTTTTGACCCCAGATACAGTGATTAGTCAGCCAGTTTGTCAGGTGCAGGAGGGTTAAGACATTCGCAATTAACAATTTAGCAATTTCCAGAAGAGGTAGCTGAAAGACCCTCATCTTGTGGAAGGTTGGGCAGTGGCTGGTAATTTATTTTTCAAGAAAACTCAATTAAGTTTCAGCGTATAATTTTGTAAGTGGTATTCAGTTGTCATTTACTCTGAGACGGCACTGTGAGCTCATCAGTTGATTTGCCTAAGGTCATCCGAGAGGATCAACAAGAACTAAAGCCAGAATCCACCCAAATCTTAATCCTTTTCCCTAATTTTAGAGGCCGTAAAAGTGACACTAGTCACTTCATTTCATTCAGTATATTTGTAATGCAGCATCATAATTCATTTGTATTAATTCCTGTATACCTAGAAAATAAACACTGTCTCAGACTGGAGAGAGCTTGGTTTTGTATGTATTTATCTGAATTCAGATTAATTTTGCATCTACAGTTTAATCAAAACACAACTTTTGGTTAGTCATTGATGAAAGCAGTTCAAACTTTCATCTTCTTGCTTAATTTTATGTAAGAGTTTTTTACAAATGTCATATTGATCTTACAAGTTTGACATGCTTTGTTCTCTAACTTTAATTCATGCTGTGTTTTTCCTAATAAGCTAAATTTCATATGGGCTTCCAGCTGTGGTTGTCTATTGCCAACAAGGAATGATTGTTCTACGAAAGTTACTTGGATAGTTCTTGTTGGCTGGTATTCAAATGACAGAAATAATGTGTAAGTCCCTGTGTGAGTGCTTGGCAACATGTCCTCATTTTTAAATGGATTTTCAATCACAGTACGATCTCGGGTTTTGAAAAATAAATGGCAATGTATGAATTTAGGAACTTCTTGAAATTAAATGAAATTAAGTACATATATTCAAGTCTACATTTGCTTCTGGACATTCCAGGCTTCTCTTTGGTAGAACTACCTTAAAAACTTACATTCAAGGCCCTGAGACAGATGCAGGACTGTGATTCGCAGATTTCCTGCAGAAGCCCGCTCCCCCTATGGAATCTCCTTGCCCTGCTTCTCCCAGGGCACAATTTCCAGTCTGCGAAGGAGAGACGTGAGGCAGGAGATTCCATGGGGAGAGGGAGATGACAAAACCCTTGGGACTCCTCCCTGTAGGCCAGGCTGCACTGGGTGGGTGGGGGACTGCCAGGGCTTGCCTTCCCCACCCACCCTCCCCAAACTCGCAAATCAACTCAGTCGGCAGCGGCAGCAACAGTAGCTCCTTTCAGCGTGCTTCAGTCAGCTCCTTCTGGCCACTTCCCGGCCCCTCCCAATGGGGCCTCCCAGCATGATGCAGCCAGATGATGTCATCCATCTGCATTGCCTTGAGAAGCCACATGGGATAGGCCAGGAATTGGCCAGAAGGAGTAATATGAGGAGCGCAGAGAGGAGTCACCTCCACTGTTGCTGTTGATTGAGTTGATATGCCAGGCTGTTGGGGGGGGGGGGGAAGAGGAGGAGGCAAGCCCTGGCATCCCCCCCCACACCCAATGCAGCCTGGCCCAGCATGGTGAGGCATGGGCACTGAGCCTCCCAGAATCCTGCAGGAATTGTTTTTTTTAATTCCATGGGAGAATTGGGGCCCTTCCATTTAAAAACATGATTTAGGCCATTTTTAAACAGGACGTGCCCATGCAGGTTCACCCACCTGAGGACCCATATGAAGGCAATGTGGGCATGCGCTCCCATGACCAACACACCACCCACTTATGTCCATGAATGGAGCATCTGGGGAAAATCTGGAATGCTCCATGAAAGGGGCAGTAGTGGATGGTGCGTGGGTAGGGGCGTACACACAGCACACCCATCCCAACCCATTTGAACACCCTCCCCCCTCACTGGACATGCATGGGCACTCCACACAGCGCATATGGATCCACCCTCCAACTGTGCCCATTTAAAAATGGCCGTAATCAATTATGTAAAAGCATTTATTTAGTTAAATTATTTCAACTATATATGTATGTCTTAGATGCATGCAGCATTCAGGACAGTTAATAAGGGGCAGTATTACTTCCTAAAAGGTATAACCCAAAGTCTAAAACTTCAGAGTGGGCCAAATCCAGGGATACTCTTTCATGAACCCAATGTAGTGGGCTAACAATAAATGGATGCTGCTTGGTAATGGTCCTCATCAGAGCAGATCAGATACTATGGATCCAGCCAGTCAACGAATAGCAGAGGATAACCATTACATCTCTGCTTCACACACTAAGTCCTTTATTTCAGCTCTACTTCACACTATGTCCTTCACTCACCCAGAGATGCTATCAGAAGTGTTCTGTTTAGGTAAAAATACACGTGACAGTGACCTCACTCAGGGCGGAAATCCACAGCAGACATGGAAAACTGAAGGTCATTCTGACCTGATCCCCCCACAGCAGGCATCTCAGCCTGGTGGCTAGGGATGCCGAGATGGCTAAACAACCGAGCTAGGTAATCCCGCAGTGATGTTTGGGGTGGCTGATCTTGCCCCCTAAACCCGCCCAGAACCACAGAGCGTATGGATTTCAGTGACAGCCCTTCCCCCTCCAAAAATGTGGGGTGTCTGGGCTGTGGCTCCAATGGGGCGCCCCATTAGAGGAGCATGGCTGGGGCTGGAGCACTGGAATTTGCTTGGGATGGTCCCAGGTGCAGGAAGAGGGCAGATGTTTATCCCAAAGACAGAGACAGGAGGCTACAGGCAGGATGGAATCGATCTTCTTTCAGCGCTTCTCCCTCTGACTTTCCGAACTCCACTAAGGAATGATGGGTAAGCAGGTGCTCTGAGCTGATACAGTGGATGTTCTGGGTGAGGGGGGCAGGGAAATGGTGGGGTCCTGTGCAAAGCAGCTCTGTGGGGCAGAGTGGCAAGTGTAGTCCTCTTGGGAGGTCTCTAAGAGTGAGCCTCAGCCCAGAGAGGAATATCCTATGGGGGAGCAGGGATGGAGGGAGCACTTTACAGGGAGCGGCTTTATTGGGGATACAGAATATGGAACCCAGTACAGGGGGAGGTCTGCAGAGTGGGCAGCGTTGTGCAAGAAAGGGAGGCCTGTGTGAGGAGGAGTAAAGTGGGGAGTATTGTAGAGACAGAGAGCTGCAGAATAATGGCCATAATTGTGCCAGGAGAGAGCCCTGAACAGAGGAGAACTGAGTGAGGGAGCTTTGTAAAGGGGAAGAGCTGCAGGATGGGCAGCATTATGGCAGGTGGAGAGTCATGTACATGGGCACAGTATAGTCAGGGAGCCCTGTACATTGTTCTGTAAAGTGCCAGGTACACAGCTGGAGCTATACAAGTGCTTATAATAATAATAAATAACAACAACTACTAGCCAGGGGGTCCTGTGCAGGGGGAGGTCCTAGAAAACAGAATGGCCACTGTTGTACAAGGGAAAGACCTCTGACAGTGGGAAGGAATGTGGAAGACTCCTGTACAAGCCATGAGCTAGAGAGATCATAGGGAGCAGTTTTTGGAAGTTTGCAATTCTTAAACCGAACTAAAGTTGTTGTATTCTTAGTAAAGCAGGGAGCTACCAGTTAAAATCCAGCTTTGCCTTGCTTGCTATTTGAAGGAAGTAACCTTCTAAACTGAAGGGAGCAGCGCTTCCACCTTGGCCTCCCCTAAACCCTGCTCCCATACTGGTTATGCTGCTCAGCATCAGTGGCGGCTGGTGGGTTTGGAGGCTGGTGGGGCAGTGGGCGGGTTCAACCTGCTGCTGGTGGCAAAGCCGCCACCAGGCCTAAGGGCGGAGCCAGGGCAACGGTAGGTGGAACCAGGGCAACGGTAGGCCAGTGACATGGCATTAACCCATCAGCAAGGAGTTCCCAGGGTTAACATTGGATGGACATTACATTACTTAACGCTGGAACGCTGCTGTGTGAAGCACTGCCATCGGGGGATAGGGAGCCCTCTTACTGGGGTCCCGTCCACTCTTTCCCACCGGGTCCAAATTAACCATAGTAGGTTAAAAAAATAGATCATGTTGCCATCGCCTACCTTTATCTTGAATCCTCGATTTTCATGGCATGCTTGGCCACCTGTAGGCTTCAGAAGGTGTAGGCTTTGGGGCAAGCCTTCCTTCTGGCTTGGGGAACCGGGAGGACTGAGTTAGCTCCCTGTTCTGTGACAAGTCGAATCAGAAGAGAATGAATGGGAAGAGAAGGACAGGACAGAGGGAGAAGTAGGAGGGAAAGGGGTTTGGTTTTGGAGCACGAGAAGAGGAAAGGGAAGGGGAAGAGTTGGGTTCACTGGGGGACAGGGGAAAAGGGTTTCTTGTTGTCTGCAGCCTTCTCTTCTGCCGTGCTCCTACCTACTTTCTCCTCTGTTCACAAAGAAAGCGAGGCGAGGTGTGGAATCATGCCAGATTTTAAACGAACTGGATAGAAAAAAGAAGCAAATTACTTTAGATGTTTGCATTTTGAATGACATTTAAATTTCTCCCCCAAAGAAGAGGTCCAAGACCCTCCCAATCTCCATGATCCCCACCCTCACCCTCCCACCCCTCCCCTGCTCCGCCAACCGCCTTCGTCCCTTCTTCCTCGCTGCCCCGCACACCTGGAATTCCCTCCCCTCGTCTGCCTTGCCCCCACCCTCCCCATATGTCCCTCCTCAAAACCCACCTCTTCTGCTCCGCACTTCCTAACTCCTGCTAAGCATCCCCACCCAGGATTATCCCTCACCTGTTATCTGCAAATTCCCAATTTACTGTAACCAAGCCAAGAACATGTACCTGAGCTCTCACATCCTCATGAATGTCACATCCCTTGTCTCTCCCTCTGTTTCCCCCTTTCCTGTCTCCCCTCTCCTGTGTTTAGATTGTAAGCTCTCGAGCAGGTACCATGTCTATCTTGTTCTTTGTAAGTGCCAGTTACATCGCTGGCACTATATAAATGCTTATAATAATAATAATAATTAATAAATTAATTAATTATCCGGAACCCTCTTCATTTTCATGCTCTCCATGGCTGCCTGTAGTTTTCTAGGGTAGGCTCCCAGTCCCCACACAGCCAAACGCCTGTCCAAGTGCACAGGCCTTTTTAAAAAGTTTGGCCAGTTTCAGGGCTGCATTGTTACCAAACCAGGCCCATCCAGACCAGCATCCCTAGTAGCTACACCCTATCCCCGGCAGCGAAATGTCTGTCCAAGCACACGGGCCTTTTTAATCTTGGGGTCAAACTGACCCCACCGAGCACAAAAAACATTAAAATATGTTAATTAGTAGCTCTTCAAGTTTAAGCTTTTAGGACATTGTCACCGGCACCTCTGGACATAACATACTAAAATTTCAGCCTAATACCTCTTACCATTTGTCTCCTATAAACAAAAAAGTGGCATTTTTCAAATGGACCCCAGGTTTCCATAGAGTTTTCCTATTAGGGTCAGATGGACCCCAAGCCACTGCACTTCAACAGGGGTCAAATCGACCCCAGCTTAAAATAAACCAAAATAAACAGTTTTCAAGGACCATTCAGATAGCAAGGGGACATGGAACTCAAGGCCACTTCAGACTGGCAGCAGCAATGAAAATTAACCCCTTCACTGC